>JAQIXG010003210.1:0-15485 GCA_034700105.1 Oconnorella tubifera
TATGCAGCAGTGGTTCAATTTGTCTCTAATTTATGCAGCAGTGGTTCAATTTGTCTCTAATTTATGCAGCAGTGGTTGCATGGATGTTACGCTACGCTGATACAGTATTGTGAAATAAATTGAGTTCCGCATTATAAATTATTTGCGTAAAATTACTGTAAAATGGAGGAATTTGTTTTGAACTGCGAGTGCTAAAATCATAGAACTTTTAATATTTGGCGATGTGAGACTAATATTAAACAGTCATCTAAAACGCAAGATTCCCAAAAGATCTGGCATATATGCTTACTCAGTGTTACGTCAATTGGTCTACAGACTTTGAATCTTCGTCTACGACAATTCTTCTACAGACATTTGATCTACTGACTTTTGATCTGCGACGACATAAAGGTTAGGATTAGTGTTAGGATTAGAATTAGCGTTAGGGTTTGTGTTAAGGTTAAGATTTGGATAGATCAAATGTCCGTCGACGAAGTGCGATAGATTAAAAGTCTGTAAACCATTTGTCGCGAAACCAAGCTACTCAATTGGCTAACTACATAGGCTTATTTTATCATGTATTAAGTAATTACATAAACTACATTAAATCCAGAAACTTAACTATCCACACACAAATTGGAAGCTGGAGAGCTTTATACTAAAATTGCATGCGGCATTCTTGTCAATTTTCGCAGCTGCAAGTTTTATGAATTCTTTCGAATGTCCTTCTTTTACAACCTTCGCTTAACGACATCAAGAAATGTTGGGATTAAATTTCTCGCTGACGTTTGAATGCTTTCTATATCGCTCGCGTAAATTATCGCCGCAAATCGAGGTTAAAAGTTAGAAAGAGTCGTAGATCATTTGACGCAATGTTTCTGCGGAAAAGCTTTCGACGACGCAACGCGGCGTCGTCTTGCCGCAAGCAGTGGTGCGGCGAATGCGGCGTGTCATAAGGCATTGCGGCATGCGAGGCATTTGTGATCGATTGCGGTATATATGAGCACTCGAATCACTCAATGTCCAATATGAAAGCTTCTTTAAAATATTCTCGACCTATACAATCAGTTTAAATATAAATATATATGGGATATATTATCATGTGTTACAGTCATATTTTTGTAACTACTTGATAGTCTTTAAGTCGTCATTAATTAAGTTTTCATTATTATTCATTATTATTTCTTCAAATTAATCAATTATCATCAACAAAATCAGATTTGTATGAAATATACGAAATTTTACAGCTTGTTATTTTTACTTACATACGCCTGTTTTTTGACTAAAGGTTGATTTGAACTATTTTGCAATCTTATTTTCTACAAAACTTCATACATAACAGTGTGTCCAAATCTCAAGTTAATCTTTTCAAACAAAAGACCAGCTGTTCTTACCGCAACAATAATCAAGATGAAAATATTTCTTTCCTAAATTACGGACTACCAGTTCAGTTATATCATCGATAAACAAGACTCGAGAGTAATTTCAAAGCGAACACGCGAGGTGATTCTAAGCTCTTTCCATATATACAGGTCAACGACTGGAAAATTACATTAATCGATTGTTCCTCTAAAAAGCCACGCGGGATTCTCGTTGTTTTCAACTGTCAATAAATATGTGTTGTAAATAAAAGGCGGCAACCATATTGACGCGTGTGTCGTTGCCATAGTTTCAGTACGCGGAACACGCATAATTCATTTATAGCCCAAATGTAGCCCACAGTCCTTGTGTTTTAATTGGAGAACAATAGGCTTCATAGAGAATACTTTGACTATAATAGGATGTAGTATTCTAACTATTGAAAACGTTGGACTAAGACAGATATGTAAAAAGAGTTATTCATTGTTTGGGACGTGCGTGACTGCATTATGTGTAAACATTTTCAAATAAACGTGAATGCAAATTAATGGATTTTTAACCTAAGTAGTTTTTCTGTTATAATTTTTCTATTATGATTTCTTACATTTAGGCGTAAATCTGAAAATTTAGCCTGAAAACTATTTATATTTCTGTTAGTAATAAGACGATTATAAATGTTATAGATTATATATTACACTTTCAAAACAAAACTCTTATTTAACCTATCTCCTGATAGATCATTTCTGAAATTTTTCTCTATCTTCTGTTGACCACAGTGCATATTGAAAATTTACATAAACTTACTCTACGAAATATTATAACCACTAGTCCATGGCATATACATTTTTATAAAAATTGTCATAACATGACATGCAACGTCTGTCCCTTTCAACGTGTCATTCCGTGACATACTGAAACCGGACTCCGGTCACTCTCTGACATTTGCCTGACACCTAGAATTCCTCTGCACAGGACTCAGCTGCTATGAAGAATCTGTCAGAATTTCTCGACTAAAGTTCGTCTAAGTTGCTGGCAATGACATCGCAGTTTGCGTGATGACAATCGAATATTTATCCTCCTTCTCGACTCAACACTGCATGAAGAATAAGTTTCATAATAAATGTTGTTGATAAAACCTGTGACGAATAAAGTTTGTGACAAAATGTAGATATTATATTTATTAGAAGTATATTTATAATGTCATTATCTAGAATACATAGCTCAAACAATGTGACAATCAAACGAAATATGAAAATTAATTCATAGATGTATTTGATTATAATACTATAGCGGCCTAAATAAGTTTACTGTATACTTTGAATAAGAAAATCTTTTTAATTAAGTTAAGAAAACAGAACATATAACTTATACTCTCGATAAGCCAACACATTATTTTAGTGTTTATTTTTCTTTTAAATAATATTAAGCCATATAATAAATAAATTAATTTCATCATGCAGAAGACATGCAGAAGGCATTTGACTTTTTCTATTAAAACAGCTTTTATTTATTTATTTAATCTACATAAAATAAATTTTTTTATTTAAGCACTTTTGATATACTTCAGCCATTATTTTAGTGTATTTTATTTCGTTTTTAGATTTATAATAAAGATAATAATTTCGTCTGTATCCATAAGAAAATTATTAGGATTCATATTTATTTATTTTCTCATTGTTTGAAGTGGCTGCAAACAAGAAATAGAATCCCATATTTAACAATTTTCCACAACCTAACGATGCGCAATGTTGACATTTACATCTTTTCAAACTCATTTATTTGAAACATATTCTTATAAATTCTATTCTAAATCGTCAAACCATTTTAAGTATGCGATTAATGATTGTAAAATAAATACGACATATGATGACGAGTAGCATCTGGTTAGATGTCAAAATATTTCAAAATCACAATAACGTGAACCTTTGATTGATTATTCCTTAGAGATTTTTTGTTCGATTTACAAGCGGAAATATAATATCAGCAACTAAACACTGGAGACATTGGGTTTATTTATATTTCCTGATATAAATATCGTCTTAGTTTTAAAATGCTTAAAACAATATATAATCTGATCACTGTGAAAATATTTTCTAAATAACAATGAAGAATATTGTAACCCGTCAAAAAGGTCACGATAAATGGACCCCGACTATTCATTCATAAGGTTAGGGTTGAAGTTATTTTTCGGGTTAGGGTTAGGCTTGAAGGTAGGGTCAGTGCTAGGTTTAGGATTAAGTTTAGGGTTAGTTAGGGTTAGGATTATTAATGAGTTGACGGGTCCGTTTTGTCGGGGTACCAATTAGAGAAATATACATAAAAGCATTGATATCGTATTAAAATTGTAAGAAAGTATTTTAAATTTATATAAAAACTTTTTTATCTTTCCATTTACATGTATTATATACTGTTCATCCGATTTTATACCAATTATGTCCACAAGCAATAAAATAGTACCATTCAGTACTGGGTATATATAGTAATGATGGGTACTAGACCCAATTAAACGAATATTGAATTTACTGTATTATAGATACAGGGACAACTGCATCAGATAATTATAAGATTTATTTCTGTACAAATGCAGGTTGTGCAGGAATATGAAAGAGCTGTGATATTTCGGTTGGGCAGACTTCTCTGCGGCGGAACCAAGGGACCGGGTAAAGTTGCTTTATTTTTTAACACAATCGAAATAACGCTTAAATTAAATAAAGATCACATATAAAGTTGTCCACTTGAAAGATGTCAGGGTTTATGAGAAGTAATTATATAGCAGGAATTTTCGGGACTTCAACAAAAATATTGAGGAAATTATGAAACATAGACTGAGATAAAATTGACTGAGTGAGTAGTTTAACTATACAGATCAAAGTTGAAAAATATCGTCATATATATTACTCACCAAGCTTACTCTTAATTTAGAGAATTTCAATGAACTAAAATAAAAATTTTCTAATAAAAAATACTAGAATTATATGCAAAAATCGAATTGTGACTACAATTATCAAAAAATCAATTTGTAATTATTATCTCATTATTTTGTGTCTAATTGGGCTATATACTTGATTCTGATTTGTTATCTCTGTATTTCTAACTTGATAACTAATTGTGATTTTTTTGTTAATAAGGCTATATTTAGACTAATTAAACACTTTTAGGAATATTCTTCGTCCTGCCTTGCATAGAAAGTTATACCAAAGTGGACTTGAGGACTGTGTCGTTTGATGTACCCCCACAAGAGGTCTGTCCTGATTTATTATACAAAAATATAAAGCAATACGGTGAATGATTGTTAATGCTAGACAAATACCTCATAAAAGTACAATATAAAAATAACACGAACAATTTTCCAGTGAAAATACGATGATAAATTATGATGATGATGAATGAGATGATGAATGGATGATAGTTGATTCAAAATTATCAGGATGGCGGTACTTATTTGTTAGTTTAATTGGCTTTTCATTGGTAAAAATCCCTATGGGATACAACTGGAAAATTTAATTAATGAAATCTGATGCTTCCTTATATTTGCAAATAAAATGAGATCTCAATAGCTATTGCAAATCCAAAACATTCTTTAAATAAACAACACATATAATATCTAATAAGTTCATGGAATGAGTTCACTATAAATTATATTGTTAATCAATTCTCTCTCTTTATGTCACACTCGGATAAAATTATCTGTCTGTTGAAATCAGTATTCGAATAATTTTTATCCTGGATTATTCACGAGTGACTCGTGCGCAAGCCGAACACGTAGCGGATATTAGTCGCTGAATACAACATAACGATTCCCCTGCTATTCCTTATCCGAATCCAAATTCGCTTCGTTCAGTGGGGCTTATCAATATTTATTCAAGGAAGGGGACGATTTTATCTGTGAAAATGTTTGTGTGTATAATAATCAGCTGAATCTTAAATTCGTTAAATCTGTAGTGTTTTGTATTGCTGACGTGATTAATATAAAATGTAAATGTAACTTGAGACTGAATGTACATTTGAATTACAAGTTACTTGTAATCAGTTAGTTATGCAATCGTTTTATGCAAAAGTTAAATTAACCCCGTTAAGAATTATGTATTATTTTTGGAAAGGAGCAAAAATGTCTAAAGTAGTATACTATATATTAAAAATTACAATCATTGTTTCATTAAACTGACATAGTTTAATATTTAGAAACATGTTATGTTATAAAATAATATTTCTTACTCTGTAACTCGATTTGAATAAATCTTCGCAAAACGCAATATGTGGAAACATTTCATCATATTCATTAATTTACAAATAAAATCTAGATATCTCATAAAACTTAAAAGGTATTTTGTAAACACTGCTACAACAGAGAATTGAGACAACTGAATCGCAGTTAGAAACACTAACGAAACCATATTTTAAAAACAAATTAATTTAATTTAAAGTTAGAATTAAAATTCTGCAATGTTTCGCTACATTTTATTTAGCAAAAGTAGAGACTTTAATTTTTATTTTCTTTTCAACTTTTATTTTAAAGTGATTTCTAAATGTAATGGGTTTTATTTTTAAAAATTGAGTAAGGGGGCACGCGCAACCTGAACACCTCTCCCTAGTTTATTGCTTTATCTCGGCTCGTCCAATGAGTACAAGTCTACAATTGCCCGTAGTCGATTAATTGACTAATCAGAGGAAATCTTCCAATTTACGATAATATCAGTCGTTGCGTGTCGTGAATAAATATTTAAATAACCGAAATGAATATCAGTGACTCGATTGTCGGAGAAAATTAGTGCAGTTTCTATACGAGAAAATATAATAGAAATATTGTAGCAATATTGTAATACTAAAACATATGGTTAACTCTATCTTAAAATTAGAAATGATTTTTACCTTCATCTCTTGCTTTACTTAATTTTATGCACTTTTTTTGAATAAAACTGAAACTTAAAAAATAAGAAATGACTAGCAATAAGATGAATATTTTAACAAATTGCTGAAAGGTGAAGTAAAGCTGAATAAAATGTAGGATTCGAACCTTGAATCTCTGTTGTTCAGCCGGGTTCTTTTAATAAACATTCTGTTTATAATTAATCATGCCACATTATAATAGAAGCAATAATTATTCCATTATTATCAAATGTTCTTAATTCTACAGCGACATATTTTTTAAATGCTAGCATTGATCAACGCGGATATAAAATTAGCTTATTTAGTAATATGATGTTTTTATATTTACTAATTATTAACTCATTATATTTGCTATAATTAGTTAATTAATAATCAATATTTTCTCTAATTAGCGGCATCATAAATAGCGCATCATTTAGACTTTAGTTAGGCGCTTAAATTGACAGCTACGTTTTCGACATCCATATAATATTGTAATCCAGGCGCTAAATCTTAACCTTAAAGTTCCTGTAACTTTACAAAATATTTTTTTTGTTCAAAATTAACCTTAACCTCTCTGCAGCCTTGCAAATTATAATTGGTTCAAATTAACCGTAACCTTTTTGTAAACAACCTTACAAATTTTGAACCTCACAAATTGTTTCAATTTCCAGGTTCTAACTAAGGACAGCGTGACAGTATCAGTTGACGCTGTCGTTTACTACCGAGTCAGTAACGCTACAGTCTCTGTGGCGAATGTGGAGAACGCTCATCACTCGACACGCCTTCTTGCCCAGACAACATTGAGAAATGTACTGGGCACAAAAAACCTCTCGGAGATACTATCTGAGAGGGAATCCATTTCAAATTCAATGCAGGTAGCTTAAGAAATATTACGTTTTATCAATGTTTGGTAGAATATATCGATTTTAACAATTGATGCATTCACAATGTGAACAATGGATTATAATTGATGTATTATATCAGTTTAAACTATTTGAGCAAAATTGTAAACGAAATTGAAGAAAATTGACATAGTTTATAGTAATAACTGGTTAAATGAATATTGGAGTTTTTTTATTGTTTTGAGATAATTGTTTACAGACATTTTGTCTACAGACATTTGATCTACTGGGATCTGGTGAAACTATCCCTAATTCCTATCTTTAACTCAATACTTAACGTTAACCCTAATCCTAACTATATCGACATTTAGTCTCAGTTGACCTAATATAAATGTGGATCTAATTTCTGTAGATAAATCAAAATAGTAAAAGTCTGTAGACGAATTACGGTGATATTGTAGTGAGTCAATAATCTTAAAACTATATTCTAAAATATTAATTATTAATATTAATATTTACACGGCATTATTTATGATGCCTAGTTATTAAAATGATTATCTTTATTATATTTCACAATATTGCATAAACTACCCATTTCATCAAATTTTAATCATTTAGAAAGATTCTAATGGTATTTTTTCAGGAATCGTTGGACGATGCAACGGAACACTGGGGAATAATGGTAGAACGAGTAGAAATGTAAGTTTTTCATCCAAAATAAAAAAAACTGATCGAAATGATTGATTCGATTTAATTACATAGATTAGAATAAGTTTACTATGATTATCAATTATTTATATAAGCCATTGTCGCATAATAGTAGGTTCTCGGAAAATAAAATGCGGACAATTTTTTATTAGGGTCAGTGTTAATGTTTTTAGGGTTAGATTAGGTTAACCTTAACTTTAGGCTAACCCTTAATCCTAACCCTAACAATTGTTTGTAACCCTAATAAAAATTGTCCTATACCGAACTGTCCGGTTACCTAATGTTAGCCTGATGCGCAACTTCATATAAACTTCCGGTCTTTATTGAATCGTTCGCGATCTAGTCGAATTTGAAACGAGTTTTGTGAAGCGTCGCAAGTCGTCGCATGATTGGCTATGATTGGTCACGTGACTTGCGGTAGACGACATTGATAAGACGAAGCAATATATTATTTACAAGCAAAGAGTCAGTGAAATCAATAACCATCTTTAACTTGGCCACATGGAAAAGAAGAAACTGAACAAGTTTTAAGGTTATGAACATAGATGTACTATATCATATTTTAGTAGACTTCAGTGTATGGATGGATTAAATGATTCATACTGAATAAATTGGTTCCCGGGCAAATTTGTCCCGAATATATTAGCTTGAAAAATCGGCTCGAAAACTTTATTAACAATTCTAAACCTAACCATATAACTTTAAAAGTCGGAGCCGATTTATCGAGACTCATTTTTTTAAAATTTGAGTCACAGTATAATTAAGTAAGCAATCCGTTCTTACATCAATAGTCAATCTTTATATAAACTAATTTATTATCATAGCAATAGATTACAAATAGAAATCAATAATCCTATTCTGTGACCTACAGACAATAATCCATTATATTGTATACTGAATTATTATATAGTAATTATTTTATATAATTTTGTACTATATTATATTTTAGTAGACTTCAGTGTATGGATGGATTAAATGATACATACTGAATAAATTCACAAGAGATTTTAGTTAAAATTATCCTTTATAAAGCCAAATAATATTATTTTCTTGCAATGTTTAAAATTAGAATCTTTTAATTTGATAAAAGTTCTATTAGATTAGCTTTTAGTTTGTATACTTACCTAACACAATATTTGTTTCCACTAATGATGCTGACCTTAAACGAGCATCCGAGGGAAATGGACAAATAAACTATTTCCGGTGAACGTGGCGCCGCTCCTTAATCGAACTTCCGGTGGAGAATGTTACAAAGTATAGTTTTGTAGTATTTGTGCAAAGTGTTTATCAAGTGAACAATTGTATGTTGTCACATTGTTCTTATTATAGTTTTAGGCGTTTATTAAGTAACGAATTTCCAATTTAGTTTCAAAAGTCCCTAGTTAAATGGTCATCTACTGAAATAGTGCATAATATTATTTTTATGATTTTAAAATAGTACATAATATTATTTTTATGATTTTAATGAGCTTATTATTTTAAATATGTATATAAAAAGACATTATAGATAATATTACTAAATAGGTTATTAAACTGTGTGAATATTGTAAGGCAACGAGTCCTTTATCTATTTATTTGTATAATTATTATTATATCTGTTGTAAGACTTATTTATTTTTAACTTTACGACTAATAAATTTAAAAACTAAGAAATAAACATATTCAGATTTCATACATTACGCATAAATCTTACAATCGAATAAAAATCAATCGATATCAGATCGATAACGTCATTTCATTCTATTTACGTGACGTGTCATTGTGACGTCACATGTCAACTGTGCTCAATTACTTCTGACCATGTTTCATTTTATGGTTTCTTCTGCCTCTAAGGAACGTGCTCGACGTTTCTCTATATTTGCTATATCATTATATCACTGCTAGAAACACAGATGAACTTTGTCTATATGTGTCATACGTATTTAGACTAATTTCATCTGTGGTTCATCAGTGGCGGATCCAGATCATCCAGTAGCGGGGGGTGGGGGCTATTAATTTTTATTTTTTAGAGCTGACCTTTTTTAGGTTATGGACTAGGTTTTACATTTGTGAGCAGGAATTTATTACATTGCATGATCTATAAACAGTCAACATATATCTGTCTCTGTAGAAGCCTATCAGCTTTACATTTATTTATATTACAAACTAGTATTTTAACTATGTAGTGGTGGGGCGACCGTTCATCAAGCTTTAAATTAAGATGTTAAAAAAATTAACGACTAGTTAGGGGGAGGTGCGATCGCACCTATTGCCTCCCCCCCCCCATGGATCCGCCACTGTGGTTCATCATCTAATTCCTGGTTCCTTGGTTTAGGGTTTGTCAATTCCTGGCTACTCTACTGAATGAAAATCAAGAACCTGCATCGTAATCCAATGCTGTCACTCCAGCAATAATACTAGTCCGCCCAAAGCGATCGTATAGTATAATATCATTTCAGGCAACATGAACTGTGACTTTCCTGCTCTTTCGTCCCAAGGCATCAATGATCCAGCAGTCAATTGTGGTCAGAAATTGTTTTATGAACTTCGTACAGAATCTCTGAAGATTTAACTTCATTGATCTATCAATCAATTCATCAATAGCAGCAGTGCAGATGCACAATGAAATGAATTACGCAGCAAGTCGATGAGTAAAATGAACGAGTCGGTTTATTATTGGATTATTTAGAAAATGTGTTGGAAAGATAATTTTATCTATATTTGCAGAAGGGCCCAAGTTTGCGGTATTTCATTATATCGTGCATTCGCTTGGTTTTTCAACGTTCTACTCTGTGTGTAACGGTCTTTTTTTTTATAACAATTCACCACCTTATAATGCAATCAAGAATGAGGGGTGGCCCCGGGTGGAGCCCTTAATTTTGTTTGTCCTGACAACCTCTGTGTGTAGACCTGTTTGTGCAGGGAACATTTTGGTTTTGAAGTTTTTTCTCAAAGTTCTGGAATCCCATAGTTTGGTTGTTTAATCTCAAAGGTAACCCGATATTTATAAAAAAAATAGTCAAGTTTATCTGCCTTTTGTTCTTTTCAAAATTAAAAACAAACATTTTAGTTATTATGATTTATTAGGAGTTATCAGTGGCGTAGCCAGAAATTGACCAAGGGGGGGGTCAACACTCCAAAAGTTGGAGTGTTGGCCTTTTTTGGATTGTTCTCACTTTGGTCTCCAATATTAGGTCTCAAAATGCATGTATCCAAAACCAAAAAATGCACTATATCGTCAAATGGGGGGGGGGGTTCACCGGTAAATTCACATAATATTTCTAAAATCTAGTATATACTTGTATAGACATATTAGTGTCACTGGAAGGGCCCTAATTGCAGTAAATAATTCAATGAAAACTTGAGTAACGCCTGGGTCTGAACTCTGAACTTGCATACTCAATTTTTCCCTCGATAGATGATGTGTTTTTCACGCATAATTGAACATTTACAAATATAAAACAACTGCATAATCGTGTAAACTGAATTTACTTTTCGCTTAATACGATCTATAGTGCATAATTGTTAAACTTTAAGTGCTATAATTACGTACCATAGTTGCTATTCAATATTTACTTCAAAAAAGTTTTGTTAAGTAATAGAAGTTATATTTATAATTGACCACTATTCTATCATTTATTTTTATTATTATAATTCTAATTATGTTTGGGGAAAATTAAAATCATAATAATATAAATTAATTGTATCTATATTTAACTTTCTTACCCCTAATTCCCCCCCCCCCATCCTGAAACGAAACTATAGCTTGTTCTTTCTCTATAATAATGTTTTTAAATGTTCATATTCAGTTATAAAACAACAATTATGTGATCATAATATTATATTATAATAAATATTCTTTGTGTAGCAAAGATGTTCGTCTGCCGATACAGCTTCAGAGAGCGATGGCGGCAGAAGCGGAGGCCACGAGGGAAGCCAAGGCCAAGGTTTGCAATATTTATAGATTCCCCGACAAAACGGCCCCGAATAGGCCTACATTCACCGGACAAAACGGCCCCGAATACATTAACCTTACAAAACGGCTACGTAAATTATATTAATTACTTAAGCCTAAGTACCCTAGACTTAAACATAACCCTAACTTCAATCTAAACCCTAAACCGAATCATATCCCCAACCCTCACCCTAATAATTAATAGTTGGAGACGATTTGTCGGGGACGTTTTGACGGGTGACGCATTTTAAAATATGAGCTTAAATATTACTGAAACTATTTCAAACTTAGTATATGTGTCTCTGAATTAAAGCTGTCTTACTTTATCTATGCAGTGTAGCCTTTAGGGGATTGTAGGGGTTATGACATATAGTCCTGTTCATTGCAAGTAAAAATAGAATTGTTTTGTACTGTTAATGGTGTTAGTTTAGTGTTAAATATCCCTCCCCATTGTGACGATTTTGTGAAAATAATTGCTTGCTGAAAAACAAAATAAAGTGACTACCTAAAATAATGTGATCATATACTGCTTGCAGAAAAATTCTGGTAACACCACTACACTTATGCGTTCAGATATTGTCTCTATTATAGAATTATTATTACACTTTATTATACAATATTTTATATTTTTCTGGTAGTCTAATGGCCTTGTCTATATAATAATTTCCATTCTTTCAGGTGATAGCCGCCGAGGGAGAGAACCAGGCAGCCCAGGCCCTTAAGGAAGCCTCAGACGTCATCAACAAATCATCGTCTGCCCTACAGCTACGCTACCTGCAAACACTCAGTACAATCTCGGCCGAAAAAAACTCTACAATTATATTTCCCCTGCCTATGGAAATGCTTTCTCATTTCATTAGGCAGGACACGAAGGGACAAAGTAAAAAGCAGAAAGCGCTTCCTGAAGCAGTGGAGGAGGAAGAATGATTTTATTTTAACTGATGCAATTTAATTAAGTGAGAAATTAATAAGAGAGTTGAAATTTTTAATATATTTGTAGGATATTATTTACATGGAAGGAGGAGGGGAGAGGGTGGATTACATGCTTCTACCATGCTTCTACCGCTGAAGACAAAATAAAAAAAATCTAGGCTTATTATACTATCACTGGTTTATATTATATAGAATTACTATATAGAATTTCATTCTGTTAATTTCAGTATGTAGATTGGTGGCATATATATTATTATATAAGAAACATTCTACTTTTAAAACTATTGCATGAACCACATGTAATGATGCAAGAAATAAATATATACTGAATTAGTAATGTTCGTATAGTGTGTAAGCCTACAAAAAGTATACTGAGAAACAATAATGAGAAAAAAATTAAAATTCACTATTAAAATAGGCTGAGTAAATAGGCTGAAATAGGTTTTCCTCAGCCTATTTCTGAGGAAAAAACGTCTTAGCTTAGAAAAAAGTCTTTTTGGAAACCCCATTCTCTCTCGTATAAAATTAAATCCCTTAAAATTACTAATTTTAAAAGTAATTTGCGTTTGTAGTATACATTTGTTTCTTTTTTGGCATACTGTATACATTTATTTGAGTAAGTAATTTAGGCTTATAAGTAAATTATAACACGCAACTGTTACCTTTTAATGAAACAAGTAAAAAGAGATGTGAGATGTGTATGCAGCCGTCGACGGGGTTCTACTGACTATCAGTCTTGTACAGAACAACCCAGAGACACGAGGCATTCAGCGAGACTGAAGCTTAGTGAATCTAGAACCAGAATACAATTGCTCGATATACGCCATAACCGGGCTTCGATCCCATGTCTTCGGTTCTTGTCGACAAACGATTTGTAAGTCGTGCGGCTAAACCTTTCGGCCACAACACATCCAGGCCCGGATTAACCAGGGGTCTGCAGCCCCCGGCCCCAGCCTCTAGAGCGGCCCCGTCCTTATATTAGTAAAAGTTTTTTTTGGATATGCTTTCGTCTCTCCGTACTTTTTTGAATATATATTTGATCTTTTTGAAATGTATTGTATAATGCATACATGCACATGTTAGTATTGTTTTTAATTAGAGTTTTTGCTAATTAATTGGAATTAGCTACTCCTTTTAACTAATTAATTAGAATTAGAATTAGGCGCATGAAATATCTAATTAATTAGAATTAGAATTAGCTCATAATCTAATTAATTAGCTAATTAATTGTAATTAGCTAATTAATTAGACGACACTAATACATTTATCCTCTTCTCTCGTTTTAGAGCAAGACTCACTGATCAGCAATTCATCATGACATCTCGAGCTTATAAAGATGCAGCGCAGAAGGAACGGGAGCAGAAAGAAAAAGAGCGACGGGCAGGAGAAATGTTATCAAAAACTCCGAAAATATTACATTTCTTTGGACCTGAGCATCACTCAGCATCCAATATATCACAAGTCAAGTGAGTGAAGTGACGCTACCGATCGTGCAAGAGACAACACTGACCTCATTTCCAGATAAACAAGTCATCTTGCCAACCGTGATGGAAAGTAAGGAGACCAACACTGCGGTATTGAATAGTAGAGTTCAACAGCTTTGCGCAGCAACAGACTACCATGGAGCTGCTGTGTTTATGAATCTACCAGAAATCGGATTGCTGACTTCTACTTCCCTCATCGACTCATCTGAACAAATCCATTTGTTATCCAGTGTAGAGAGTTTGGAGACCAACAGTGCCTTGTTGAATGATGACATGGGAACATGGCCAGATCGTCTCTTGAGCAGTATGCAAGATTACTGGATTGAAACTGGTTCGAAGCCATGCCAGCATTGGGACGATGACTTCTCTTCTTCTAAGAGGTCCACAACAGCAAATGATCAACATGTATTATGGAACTCATTTCTAAGTATGATCCATTCTTGTCTGAGCATATTATCCAGCTCCGAAAAATACCAGCCCCCGGCCCCCGCAGCCCTTAATCCGGCACTGAACACATCTCGATAAAATATGACTTCATTTTCCTTATAAAATAGCAGAAAAAATGAATTTCTTAAATGGGTGTTAAAATTAGTCAAACTTAGGAAAAAGTTATATATTTCATAACTTTTTCCTAAGTTTTGCTAAGAAGTGGTTCCAGAATTAACTTAGGGATAGGAAAAAATTTGACTTCGGAAATCTTATCTTCTCATACTTAGGAAAAACTTAGGAAAAAAGTTAGGAATTGTACGTGTATCAGCCCCCAGTTTCTTACCTAAATTATAAAATATGTGATCTTTGTTTTCAGTTTGGTGTTGTGCTGAGAACGTCACGGATGCTAAACTTAGAAGCGAACCTGAGGAAAAATTACTTTACTTACTTACTTACTCACTCTCTAACTCGCTCGCTCGCTCACTCGCTCGCTCGCTCGCTCACTCACTCGCTCGCTCGCTCACTCACTCACTCACTCACTTGGAGTTAGGGTTAATGCTAGGGACTTGAGAGAGTCATTTTGTCGGGTTATTGTATTCGGATTTAATGTTTTGTAGAGGTAGTCTACTGCCTTAGTCAAGCATAATGAAGAATTTCAAGTAGAATTAAGAAGTATTTCAACATAATATACAGAACCACAGAAAGTCAAAAATAATTATAATTCAAGCCATCGAATGAAATTTATTGTGGAAAAATGAAATAGTTGACGCAATTAATGAGTTAAATGAATCAATAAAATACGTTATTGTTAGTTGCACAAATTGATTTCAGACAAAATTATTAAGAGAAAAACGTACATAGTCAGTAATGTTACATAGTCAGTAATGTTACATAGTCAGTAATGTTACATAGTCAGTAATGTTACATAGTCAGTAATGTTACATAGTC
>JAQIXG010003211.1:0-15483 GCA_034700105.1 Oconnorella tubifera
TGTCACACTTTCTTAGACCCCCCCCCCCCCCTAGAGCGTGAAGTACTTTATGGACGACCCCGTAGATAGTGTAATGAACAAAAAATCTGTTCAACTTTTACCATCCTTTGTTACTCTACTTGCTATAGGCTTGAACAACAAAAATGTTCGGAATCAATGTAAAAATGATGGATAATAAAATTCAGCGTTATCAGAGCTTAAGCACAATGTTATAATGTAAATTTCTTAATTAATATAAAATGATTGCTGCTTTAATATTCGCTGTCCTTTTTTCATTTCTAGGCAAAAATGCTTGTATTCAAGTTTGTGAAACTCCCCCCCCCCCCTTCTTCTGTTCCATATCTTTTAACAATCATAATATTATACCATGAGAGCGATCCTAAAATAATGAAATTCTATAATAAACAAAATGTATCAATTATTATAAAAAAAATCTCAGTTCCCTCCCCTCCTTGGATCTAATAATTATTGCTAGCAAGCAAAGATCATTATTTAGCTTTGGGCTAGATAGGTTTACTGCATTCAACTTTATATCAAATTATTTTTAGTATCAAAACCAAGATGAAGTGATATTGATTTATGATATGATTGATCTCAAATTTATCTATGATAGCGTTGATATTAATATACCACACAATGATCTCAACGTGGCAATGTTATGATTGGTCTAAAAATGAGAAGTAAGATTAGACTTGCCTACTGAAAGTAAATTTATTGGTTACTATATTTAGAACTGTTGTCGTCATTTTAACAGTCAAATAGTGTTAATTTAAAGTGCATTATTTTATAATTTATTTTAAGTTTTATTATATAATATTATTAGCGGTAAGTTTTTTATATTTGGATTTAATTTAGTTTTGCACCTTGTATATTTTCAATCGTATTGCAATTGGTTTAATTATTGTAATAATTAAACTAAGAAGTAAATTTTTATTGTAATCGTGGTAATTTTGTAATAACGTTACATTATTATGTTATTTGTTATTGTAATCTTTTTAAGTGCAATCATGTTAATAATGAAATTACAGGTATCATTATATTTGCATTAGAATTAGACAGTTTGTAGACGTGCAGGGGTTTACTTTAAGTTATAACTGCATGCAGTGCAAGTTGCAGATTTATTTAAACGGGGAGGGGGGAGTTGCTATTTTCCTCTTTAGAAATTTGATTTTATTCATTAATTAAGTTCAAGTGTTCAAATGTAAAACGAGCTTTCGTCGTGCTTTTCTCATTTTTGTGTTATAACTTATAATTCTGAAAGACTTTCTTGATATTCATATAATCCGTCTTGTATCCCGACGTCCTGGATCCGCTCAAGGACCACTCTTGATAAGATTGATATAAAATCCATTAATATTAACTAAGATGATCTAATTCTTTGCAGAAAATGCAGCCGTTGCAGTTCGTTCAGTTTGCATCAGTTGCCTGCGTATTGATTGCCCTAGTCAACGCAACAGAAGAAGGAAAGGACGCTAAGAAGAAAGGTCTTCAGATCGGGGTTAAGAAACGTGTTGATCCAGACAAGTGTACAATAAAATCAAAGAAGGGAGACAGTCTAGATATGCATTATACAGTCTGTTACACTGCTCTTATATAGCTAGATATTTTACATATTAAATTGTGCATATTAAGATGTTATGCTTTGTATAATATTTTTTGTTTTTCTTCAAAATAATAAAAAATGAATGATGGGTGAATTTTCAAGTTGATTAATTTCACATTTGCTGGCAGTTCAGTAGAGAGAGTTGACTCGAAGTCTAAATTTCACTGATTCTTCTGGTGCTATTTCTGATTGATGACATAAGTTGATTTACTTATAATACGTAGGGTAAACTGGAGGACGGTACAGAGTTTGATAGCAGCATTCCACGAGGCACTCCATTCACTTTCACTCTGGGATCAGGACAAGTCATCAAAGGATGGGATCAGGGACTTATTGGGTAAGCGAGCTTTTTGAAAATACAAATGCTTCAGTTGTGAATTCGGGAAATATTGTCCATAGAATTGTTTAGAGATATCAAATTTATAGTTTTAAAAATTTATTTTACCTATAGTATTACAAATGTATTTATAATATTAAAAATGTATACTCCGCTGCATCTAATGTGTATAGTTAACTCGATAAAAGTAAAGAACTCTTTAGCAATCTGCTGATTTGTGATAGAAGATTTTATCAGTTTCTTTACTCTCTTCGATTCAATTCAGTTGTTGAAGATTTAAAATAAATATATTTTCTTCAAGTTGAATAATTTTGACTTAATTCATTTGTTTGATAAATGTTCTGTTATTGATATATATTCCAGTATGTGTGAGGGAGAGAAGAGAAGGCTGGTTATTCCATCAGATCTCGGCTATGGAGACAGAGGTTCACCTCCCAAGATACCTGGTACGCCATTAGGAAGCTTTAGAATCTTTTGTCTTGGTTTTTCTTTTAGTAATTATTTTCAAGATGAGATGGCATGATGTAATCTTTTGTTACACAGTGCAAAGCTAAATGTCCAAATTGCTGTTTGTGCTGAATTTATTTGCTTCTGGATTGACAATGTTGCTAATGGGTGCAGCGAGTAGCTAACTATTATGACCGGGCATGGGATTTGAAACATTTTTTTTTGGTTACAAATTTGGTATCCTAATCGTTTTATTATAAGCTTTAATTTAATATTACTCTGATCTAATTTTTTTTAATTCTCTTCTATATGAACGTATAGTTTTATAAATATCTCCCTGTGTGATTGGCTTTAATGCCCGTGTAATATGTTTATCATGTAGTTAATGCTACAGGTACGCATGCACGCACACGTTCATTTTGCTTGATTTATTTTAGTAGTCAATTTATTTATTTTATGTTTGTTTCAGGCGGTGCAACTCTGATCTTTGAAGTTGAATTGTTGAAGATTAAACGAAGAGATGATTTGTGATCACAAAATATTGGCAACTTATTCATTTACCAGATGATTCATTTTGACAAGTTATTCTAGGTGTCTTTACTTTTGTAATTATTGAATGCTGTCAGGAATTTAATTACTTTAACGCTTGACTTTAGTAAAAATACAAATCGGTATTCTATGATGCAAATTATTTATGTTATTTAGCTGTATGTTATTTTATGAGTATAGTTTTATTCGTGGTTCTAATTGTTTAAACCGTCAATAAATTGTTCATTTTTAAAGATTTATTGATTTATGTCGCAAATGATACATTTTGCTATGGAAATTTTGTCTCTAAAGGAACATTGTTAACTATAGTGTCTAATCAGTGTGTTTCAATATGAATGTAATACTAATAATTATATATTGGTAATATGAAAGTTCTAATTGTACTGTCAAAGCTTTAGAGTGCTGTACTCAGACTCAGAGAGTCCATGATTTGAGTCCTTGTGACTCGGTATATTTTCCCAATTTGTTGCACCCTTGAGCAAGATGGCTAAATCAAAACTCTATTTTAATATCGTTTAATGTTAAAATAATTTAATTTCTTTGCACTTATCAATTAACAATGCGAATGTGAAGTTATTGTAATTCCTGTTGTTTATTTTTCTTCATAAATTTTGTTTTTTACTCATATTTTATTAGTCAATGTAATTTCAATAAACTTTTATTGTAGTTTCTAAACATTAATTAAAAGATACATATTTCATCGTTTTAAGAATAATTTCATTTTCCTTGAATGTCATTGTTTAAACAATTTTATGCTTTCTAACCACTATAATAAAACTAGAAATTATATTAAATGACATTAAAATTGTATGCCATAATATATAACATGATCGATATTTGTCCTATATTTCTTGAATCAATGAATTTTTCTGGTATTTTTTAGAATCATTATCTAATCAATACAGAAGATAACATTAAATTTGAATCTAATTTTATTTTGGTAATTGTTACTTTTATTTATTTTCAATAAAACCTGATATAAGCCAGTTGTGTCTATTATATCGTCAATCATTTAACAAATTTATATACATAGTCATAGTATTTTTCAAACATTAAAATTTAATATCAACAAAAATTACTGACTAAATGAGACGATCTAACATTAAACTAGCTACAAATTAAAATATCGAGCTACAATTAAATCAAACACACAATGAAGTATTTAAATCAAATACTTTGGGCTATACGGATTACTAGCCACATTGAATTTATTAATTTTATATATAAATTTATATCTATATAAAATTATAGATTTGTATTTTGATCATTTTGGGCAGCAAAAGCTGAATCTAGCAAAAATGATACATTCAAACTATGCTCTCCCTGATACAAATTTCATTTCATATATTTGATGCCAAAAGACAATCAATACCGAAATAAAAGAGATTTAATAAACAGCTAGCTCTCTAGATAAAGATCTCTTTTAGCTGTGTTGGTTTACTTAGTTAAATACACAAGTAATTGGAGGACATTTATAGAAGAAATATTGACATAATCTCCAAGTGACAAATCTAGACTTTTTGAGAAGGTGGATCAAAGAATCATTACGATCCTTCTTTTTTAGTTCCTTCTGTCTAATATTTAGAACTGTTATTTTGTGTCTGTAATTTGTATCAAATTACATTTTTTACAATTTCAGTAGGGACCCTAAATAACAGGTTAAAAAAACATTAGAAAAATACTTTTAACATTTTGGTAGGTTTTGGAGTTCCCTTAAATCCCCGCATTTTCAAAAGTTCACACTGTTTTGAAAGGATCGTGCATTTACCATGGTTTGTTTGTGATCCTTCAGTTTGTAAATATACACACTTTACTACACGATAATTTACTGACAAGAACTCACTATAAGCTGAATTAAACAATTATAACCTTACTATATAGTAAACATAGACAATTATCTAAATTAATAACTATAAACTGATTGCAATACTCTGCTAATGTACTAAGTTAAAATTAAAAATAATAATTAAATTATAATAACTAGGCTTACTTATTAATCGTGTAAATTGATAGTTGTGTATATATTCGAATTTATTCTTAATTAGTCCTACTTATTGGATAAGGTTGTGATTTGTCTGTAACTGTTGTATATGAAAACAGATTATAACTTTTGTCAGTTATTTAAGGTTAGTATCGAATCTCATTATCACTTGTTAACTTTCTAATTGAAAATAAAAGCAGCTTTCTGCTCATATGTTATTTAATTGTTAAAAGTCACATAGTAGCCCCCCTATCTAAGCTGTGTTATTATAATAGATCTGACGTGCATATAATCAGTTCGTTATATTCTTCGTTCAGATTACATACATAGAATTTCATTTTCAAAGACTATCAAATATGAAGCACATTGTTAACAGTTTGATTTGCAATAATTAACTTTTTATCACATTGTTATCCATCTTCATTTGTTATTCATCTTCATTTGTGCAATGCCGTATACAGCAAATGGGACAGGTATTATTATATACTTTCATGTTTATGGCTTTTCATAAGTCTACACAAAAATTGGATTATAGAGTTTATTGCAAATCGAAATTTAACAAAAATATATTTCTTCCACCAGTTCTCGAGTAGGCTACTTATGATTGCGCACCTTTCGCCAATTGCTATCTGTTTTTATTTCAGAAATTGTGACATTTTTAGCGTGAAATGAGTTTATTTTGTGGTTTGATTTCAGATAAACCTTTCTGAATCATGTGCACAAAAACACCCTACGGTCACTGCATGTGTTGCGGTGGATGCTGCTGGACAATACTCTGGGTCCTAGTCCTCGTCTTCTTGGCTTGGCCTCTCGCTCTCCTCATCTGTCCAATCTACGTCACGTGTCTACCCTTCAAGGCTTGCTGCGCCGGATGTGTACCAGTTGTTGATTTCTTGTACGAGGGAATTCTACTTCCACTCTATTGTGCGGAGAACGCTGTTTCAGGAACACCAATGTGCTAGAAAGACTGTAGTGGATTATTTAAAGACATATATACTATGTGCTTACTAAGGATTGGTGTCGAGATTTTATCGAGTGGGGGCGATATTTGTTCATAAGAAAATGCTGATGATAATTTTGTAGTCTTTTCAAGTTCTAAATTTGAAACTACTAGCTATTACTCACTTAAAATCTCAATCAATATCTTTGATGGTGATTGTTTTCAGAAACTTTACTTTAAATTACAAAGACTCCATTACTCTTAGCCTTATAATCTTAGGGTAATTTAACGATCGTACCAGTTTTTCCAATTTTCTAGTCTCTGTGTCCGCCTCTGTATTTAATTTATTAGGACTCAGCATATGATAATTATAATCAAATGCTAATAAATTATGTACAATTTATTTAACTACATATCCTAAAACTGATAAATTGAAAACTTCAAGACGGATAAGTATTTGAAATTTGGCAGCAATGCAAAGTGCAGCAAATTGCAAGTCCGCTTGAATTGAAGATAAGAATAAGTATATTTAAGCCTATAGTGTATATATTCGTGATTTAATACATTTATAGTAAATTTAACTGATATCGTTTTCTATTTTTTATTATTTCCATCGTTAACATCTATTTTAGCTTTCAAATTTCTGTAAAAATCGGTTTTTATAAACTCAGCCTGTATCCTATATTATATCTTTCTTCTGTCTAACCTATCGATTTAACCCGTCGAAGTACGAGCTAAACTCAGAGGTTAGAAAGATAATGATCAAAAAAGTCAAATTGTTATCTCACTCTGAATATAATTGACGAGTGAACCAAGAAATCGAAACATCCGTCATGTTAATCAGGGCCAGATTAAACGTTTAGAGCAGCGGTTCGCAACCTCTCTGATGCTGTGACCCCTTGATAACATTTGCCAAGTTGTGGCGACCCCAACCATAGTACAACGATTTGTTATATTTTTTTTTTTGGTCAATACTTTTAAAAATGAATATGCAAATGAATAAAATGTTTAACTTTACTTTTTAAGTGTGTATTGTGCAATTTACATTGCATGTATACATTGCACAAAAAACGCGTTTTTTATTTTAAAAATTAATTCTCAGGTCTCAGGCGATCCTGAAAAATGGTCAGGCGACCCCAGTTGCGGTCGCGACCCACAGGTTGGGAACCGCTGGTTTAGAGGGCCCTCTGCCAGCAAAGATGTGGTGCCGTTATTCGGTATTTTTAATTAAATATTAAACTTTTACAGATTACAATGTATGAAACTTATTCTCGTATAGATTTCAGACCAATTGCACAAGTGATAATCCAGGAAATGAGAAAAAATAAATAAAATGCTAATTATTAAAGAAAAATCGGCGTTTATTAAATTGTATCCATTGTAAATTCGTAATGAATCTATGATCAGACTCATGCAATTAAATGCTCATATCCCTTTAGATGTGAATATTTCGATATTTGCTAAAAAATATAAAAGAAATATTATAATTGTACAGGCTTATTAATGCCTGCAATATTATGATATTTTTGGTTGAGAAAGTAACCATAGTGTTTATGTCATAATGGCGCTAATAATACGGCGAATAAAAACAGAACTAAACAATAAATTAGTTAAATATACAGTCGCTAAGTCATAATAGCGCTGATTAAACAGCGAGTAGAAATGAAACTAAACATTAAATTAGTTAAACATATAATCGCTACGTCATAATGGCGCTAATTATACAGCGAATAAAATTGAAACTTAATATTAAATTAGTCAAAAATATAATCTTTGCGTTACAAATTTCATTTGTTTTAAATAGAAAAACCTACTAATAAGGTTGGTAAATTCTAATTTTTCAGTTATATCTTTTAATTTTTTGGGCCCCATAAAATTTGGGGCAGACTGGGGCCCCCTGCAGCAGTGCTGTTGGCACAAAGCATAATGCCGCGGCCCTGTTGTTAGAATACCTTTTTATGACTAAATTAGAAAGATATAATTTTATATTCGATACAATTTGTATCAAAACATGTATTCAAACATAACATACAGTATATAAGAAATTTAATTCTTAGATATAAAGACTTATGGTCGGTTGCGCCATAGATGATTATCTCTCAATACTGCTCTTGAGATCAAACTTGCTCTTAGTTTCATTGCGCCATGGATGATTATCGCATAATTAATGATAATCATCGATTCTATATTTAAACTATAATTGAAATATTTCCATTGCACCATCGTTAATTAGGTCAATATTTAGATCAAAATCATGTCTGAGCTAAATACCCAAATCGGCCGTTTAACGCGATAATCAGTGATTATTAATGACATTATTCTGTATTCTTGTGTCAAATACGCGCAATATCATTCATTGAGGAAAAAAATCTATAAGAATTACAAGTTTAAAGTAAAGTTTTAAACTGATAGAATGTAAGAAATTACATGAACAATATAAATTAAGCAGCTACTTCTAAAACGCTAGGCTAATTCTAACCCTAAACATATCTGTAATATAAATAACTCTGATCCTAACCCCAAATCTCTCCCTCAATCCTATCAACATTTATTAGATTAAAAAATCACTTAAACTATTGAAATACATAAATAAAATTAAACTTTTTAATCTTGAACTTTATTTCTTTTTCAATAATAAATAAATTTTAATTATTGAATTGAATCAATATATCATCATTACTTTAGTTAGGTTTTACTATTTAATAACAGATTTATCGCTAAAAAAAGGTGTCTAATTTGTATACCAATGCAAAGCGCCAGCATCTATATAACATCTTCTTTCAGTATTCCATACAACTTGCATTTTCTCATTCTCAGCAATTCTTCTGTGTTCTCTATCCTCAAATGATCTCAAGTCTCCAGTCTCATTCACTGTAGACTCTGTCATCATCATCCTGAATTATAACGATTAAAAATCAAATATTGTCATAAAAATATACAACAAGTGGTATAAACAGTATAATGGCAATAATATACAGCGAGCAAAAAAGTTAATGAACAAGCAATAATGTACAGCTATAAATAAATAACTGAATAAATAAATAAATAAAATAACATAGAATCAAAAAATTCGGGTGACAACGTTAAACATTCAAAATTCAAACAGTTAAGAAGTGTCTTGGGAAACTGTCCCAAAAGTTCCCAGCACTGCTGCTGCATTCCCCCGCTGCACCGCCAATGCGAGGCGTTGCTTCAGGAAAGAGGTGGACCTTAAATCTCCTAAAACGATAGAGATCTGTCTGCCCAACTCATTTACAAAAGCAAAACCCAATGTGCCCCATGAACCCAGTGTCTCAATCTCTATGGGAACGAACTCGTGCAAGGTAGCAAAAGTAGCGTACTTGGACAGCTTTTTCGATTCCGCTAAAGCTGCCGATGTGCCCGACTCTTCTGCCGAACTCTTCATGTATGAAGGCGCTAACGTGTCCGGGCATGTGACATCCCAAAGGAGACAGTATAATTATTTAGTCGTAGTGTTAAAAGTGACTAAATATGCTTTGCAAAATCTAGTAACGATGCTCTTTGATTAGCTGTTTAAAATATAACTAATAATGTACTCGTGGCCAAGAAACATATAATCTAAAGTATGCATAAATACACAGAAAATTTATATTTATGATATAATTTACATCTGTAGATATAAATAATTGTTTAAAACAATCATTATTTATCTCACAAAAAAATAAACACTACTGTATATTAAAATTATCACTCTAAAATATCTTTTATTTACACAACGTATAGATTTTTACGCTGATCTTTATACAGTAAAATCATAGTAGAAAAAACTAACATTAAGCAGATAAATTAAGCCTTCTCAATGTTAAATTATATATATATAGCTTTATTTTACAGCTATAAAAAGGTGTGCGAAAACAGAGATAAAGTACAAACTCATTAGGAATAAAAGCGGCCCCACCCAAGGCCCCAGCTGGTATGGGCCACTTCTTCTGTGTACCACAGGGTTCTTTGGGTTCAGCAGGCTTCATGTGGCCCCCAGGAAAAACTGCTACATTCTCTTTCTGTTATTTAAATTTCAATAAGTATTAAAATAAAAAATAAAAGTACAAGCAAATGAGATTAATAAGACAATGTAAAAACAATTAGAGAAACTATTTCATTAAACTAAATATTATCAATGAGCAAACTTTAACAAATATTTTGCATTTAAATAAAACAATGAATATATAATAACTTATAATCACAACCAATAAACAAAAATACAATCTTAAAAGATCAATGAAATATATATACCACATATATTTCTTTAAAAAGGTGTCCAAAAAACGGATTAAATGACATTATCTGACCTCGGCTGATAAAGGAAAAGGCATAGCAATTATATAATTGAGTCCAGGTGGACTGCTACTCCAGGCATCAGGAGGGGACAGAAGGGACCCTACAGTTACTGACATGATATTTGTCTCTATCTGTTGAGCCACCGTCAGTACAGGATGATTGACTGATAAGCTTAAGTCAATCTCTGGCTAAAAATAACAGAATATCTCTGATTAAAAATGACAGTAAAATTAAATTGAATGAACTAAACTGCATCAATTCAATCACTTGAATCAATTATTTACATTTAATTTAAAACATGAATTATTTTCTAATTATTGTATCTCTACTAGATATTTGTATTACTGAAAAAATACAACTGTATTTTGCAAGTTGACAAATTCATTCTTGCTCACTTAACAAAGATCTCAGATTAAAGTTTCAAATTCTTCACTACTTGCTGCTTCACCCTTTGCAAGGAAAGCCAAGTCCCTGACTTCATTAATGGAGTCTTAAATCTAAAATTAAAATAATTGAAAATAAACCGCACAGTTAACCTGAGGTTGATCAGTAGCAAGACTTTCTAAAGGTGAACCTGGCACTGGCAGTATATGCATTGTTCGATTTATATTGTGTTCTCCTGAAAAAACCAAACAATAAAATATAAATATGATGGTATTCAAAGCAACTAGAACATTATTTATTGTATTTAAAATAAACAAGATTATAAACAACAACAATAATAGTTTGTTTGTTAATTGTTGATATGACATTATAATTGACTATCTAATGACAGATAGTAATATAATAATAATAAATTAGCGATTAATTACCAGAGAATAAATTGAAAGATGATGACAATCTTATGAATGTTATGTGTAGAAACCAAATAATGACTAAACTCTTAAATAAAACACAAGCTACAATAAACCATCTAAATTACTACTCATCTTACTAAATGATGCAGCAAGCAAGTGAAAAATACAATGACTCTAATAACTATTAACAGAATTATAATTCTCAAGACTTGATATTGTTAAGAGAAGACAGTGTTACCACGTAATAAAGGAAGAAGATCAACAGAACATTGTCCTAAAATAACACCACTCTTTTCTTCTCCTTTTTTCTTATCTTTTAATTGTGCGCCTACATCTATTACTGTCACTGAAAGTTACAACCGAATAACTTACATAAACAAAATAAATAAAAAATCTAACAAATTTAAAAGATTTCTTTTATATACAACCAGAGACATAATAAAAAAGGTGTTAACTTTATCATTTAATTTTGACTAGTCTCATTTTTGAAATAATTATTCCAGAAAATTAGCATTCTTAGTTTCGTTTGTTTTTTGTTTAATGTCAACATCAGCTCAAACAGACTATTTATAGACAGGTAAATTACAATGAATATCCACAAAAAAATTATCCTAAAAGAATAATTTCTTTACATTTAGATAAAATTTATCATTAGTTTTAGGGTTAGGGTTATAAGTTATAACTGGATAAAGATTACATTAAGATATTAATTCTAAGATTGAGAAGTAATAGAGACTTATATAAAACTCACAAAGCAGAGGTCTGCAAGCAAGTTCATCTATAACGCTTGGATTGTCAGTCACAATAGTCATTGTTGAGATAAAGTTAATATCAGTATCACAATCAGGGAGACACTCAAATCTTGGAGACTCACCGACTAATTTCTCTCCATACTCAACCCTAACCTGAACCTGGATCGGTTCACTCTTAATTCCTTTCTGAAATAAATAAAAAGAATTTAAAAACATGGTAAATTTAAGTTAATATTACGATTATCGTTTGAGAATGATGTTTCGATATTACAGATTTAATTGTATTAGTAAAGGGTGCAGCAAGTAAGACATTGCAGTTCATGAAGAATCGAACCAAGGACCTGTGAGTTGGGTCTGAGTCTGGTGTTCTAACCTCTTTATCAGCAAACTTTGATAAACTAATAGAATTTGCCCTCTTTATTATCAAGAAGATTTACAGATTTTCAGAGTGTGGAAGGTAATCCAAAAAATTCAACGAAAGGGGGGGGGGGAGTTATCAATAATTTATCAGGTAGAGAATATTTAGATATGCTAAAATTTACATATAAAAATCATATAAAAAATTTAACCATAAAATACCAAATGCAATAATAAAGAGTTAGAAATAAAAGCATTAAAACAAAATTTTAAATTTAAAAATGCTAGAAATGTGTTCAATCATGATCGATCCAAAACATCATTTCTTGCGTCTCACCAGTTTTCTGATTTTCTCCAGAATAATAGACAGAACTGTGCCGTCAGCATTTTCTGTCACAACGTGCTCACTCATGTTGTCACTATTGAAAAAACTGAGAAAAATCAACCCTATAATCAAAACTCGTAGGTAGACAACATTGTCCCAATTTAATTACTGTAAAACAATAATAATATTTTCAAAAATTAGCTATAGTATATAAAATTTAATTTCAGCTGAAATTAACAATTAATGTCATTTGCATCATACGATATTTCTCATTTTAAATATATACTATTTATCTGAAAGGTAAATTAATCATACTCCACAATACAAAGTTGTTTTTCTAATTTTCAGCAAATCAGATATCAATCAGTTAGCACATATATACTAGACTGACCAGAAATTAAAAATGAAAAACTGGGACAATTTTTTATCACAGGACTTAAATAATTTTATATAATTATTAAGTTTAGATAATCATAATATATATTTTATTTTCTTCTTTAACCTTAGGCTCTCAACCTAAAAAATATATTGTTCTGTCCTCTTCTGAAAACCACTCCAAAATGTGCATTTCTATAGTCTGCTGAAAAAGCAATTAATTTTTCGGTCAATTTTTATTTTTCTAAAACATCCACTACATGATCAGACAATATTTCTGATCATGTAGTGATCAGAAGAAAACGTTAGTACTTTATTTTTAACTCCACTGTTTGGACCTGCTGGCGCAAAATATCTTACAAGAACTGGCAAAAAGTATACACTGTTATGATTGGAAGCGTTATAGTTGAATTGCAGACATTGCAGAATCAGGGGTGTCGTTAGAGGGGTGTGGGGGGTGCGGACAGCACCGGGTGACACCATCGTAGGAGGGTGACACCAAAAATCTTGGACCGAAATTTTCCTCCAAAAAAAAATAAATAAGAATTACACAAAAATATAAATAAGAATTGTGACAGAAATAACAATGGGCTCATTCATTTACGCTTGAACTCTGAATGAACTATGAATGGGGGGAATGAATCGAATACTTCCTTCAAAAGATCGTAAAAGAGACAAGAAGCAAAAAAAAAGAAGTCCAAGATATTTGTATTACTATTATGTTCATTAGCCTATGCAGAAAAAAAATACTGGCGCCGCTACTGGGTGACACTATGAGCTACCGCACCGGGTGACACCAACCCTTGCGACGCCACTGTGCAGAATGCAGTACTGTTGTCAGTGGCACTACTGGACAAGAATGGAAACTTATCCTTAAGCTCGTTGTTGAAATAACATTTTTGTTTTGCAATTTTTTATATTAATGCTTAACTTATTTTTGACAAAAAAAATAATGATAATAAAATAATATAATTTAATCCTGAATTAACTCTTAATCTGAGATTAAATTTCATTAAAGTCAATGGTTTAGTTTGGCTTCGGCATCGTTTTTAGAGTAGGCCTAGAGTTAGCTTATACATTAATACATTAATATGTAACACTATTAGCGTTAGAGGTAATCCAGGAGTAAGCCTATACTTTTAAGTTCTGCGCAACTGAGCATTATGATTAATATAATTTAAATTTTAGAGAAAATAATACTTTTTATTGTAGCCTACTGTTGTACAATCTAAGTTATTAATTTGCAAAGTATATTTTTGTTTATATAAAATAATTATACATTGTACAACTACGACAAACGACTGAAGTAGAATTATGAAGAATAAAATTTAATGAAGATGCTAAAAGTAATGTTCAATTTAAAACATTTTATACGAAAGGTTGCTGTTTAAGTTACGTTGACCGAAACCGGGACATTTTACCAAAACCGGGACATTTTACCAAAACCGGGGCATTTATAGGGTTTTGCCGACATTTCCCGGCAGCCAGGACAAGTTGCTTAAAATCGGGACTGTCTCGGGAGGGAAAACCGGGACGTCTGGTCAGCCTAATATATACCCTAAATTTTAGCCAAGTATTTAAAATAAAACAAAGGTCGTCAAATTCTTATTCAGGTTTCACTTCTCCCCCCCCCCCACCGTTCCCCCTTGACCAAAATAAATGACTAATTATATCTCAATTGCATTAATGGTCAATATTAAGATAAATTATTCTAAATAGAATTTAAATGCAATTATTTTAAATAAATTCAAATAAACTTAGCATTAGCCGAGTCTAAAGAGAAAAAGTGTAAATAAATTAAAACTATTTATAACTGATTTTATTTCTATTTTAAATTCAAATAAATTAAAATTTAAATGAATTCAATTTTAAAACTTGACTGATTTAAATTATAGCATCAATGTTGCTGGGTAACACTCTTGTACTGGTTCATTAATAACAGGGACGGGGGGAGGGGATTAAGCGAACAGATTTATCCATTTAGTTGAAATGTTCAGCATTTATATGAAATTAAATGGACCAGCATTATTAATATTCCAATTAGTAATATTTATATATTTTCAGTGAACAATCTGTCTTATTATGAATTATCATATAATATGCAGCTGCTAGATAATTTTACAATGATCAAAAACACGAAAACTCAATAAGATTTTAATATATAATCCCGATCATGATCGATGTAGGCCTACTTGGATCACAGGATACCAATTGTTTACGATTATAGAAAAACGTTTGGTTTTGAATCCTAGATCCGTGAGTGACTCAACATGTTTACTGTGTGATGCTGAGTTTATTTGCAATATTGGTTAGTTCAAGTAATATTGATTCATGTCATTATCGAGTTTTTTTTGAAAATATATAGTAAGTTGAATATCTGTTGATATTTAGTTAAGTTACTTATTTGTTATTATTTATTTCGAATTATTTATTTGTTTTTAATGCCTAATCATTTATCAGGAAAGTAACTGTGCATATTTTTAATTGTTAGGCTATATACAGGGTGGGTAAAAAAATGATCCCTTTGAAAAACTGCAATAACTTTGTTGATACTAACTATTTTTACATCATATTTTGCAGACTTAGTTAGGAGTTAGTTAGACACACTATTGACAAATTTCATCAAGAAATATTGATTCAGTCTAAAGTTAGGGCTTGCCAAACAAAAAAGTTCAAATTCTGTACTCAACATGTAACAAAATTACCAATTTTAAGTAAAAG
>JAQIXG010003212.1:0-15479 GCA_034700105.1 Oconnorella tubifera
ATCTGTATCTTATATTGTCAAATAATTAAACGAATATGTTAATTTTAATCTCTGAATGTCTGAGTTAGTTATATTGAAAATAATAATTTAGTTTTGAATTTGGATTTCATGGAATACCGTTGCTTAAGAATGATGTCTCCGACAAAGTTGTCAATTTAAGCTCTTTACTAAAGGGCATCAGTGAGCGTTCATGAGAATCAAACCAGGACCTGTTGCATCAGAGTATGAGACTCTGGCGTTCTAACAAATTGATCATCACACTAACTTAACTTTGTCTTTGCAATAATTCCCTTTATTTTATTTTAATTTATCTCTTGCCAGAAACATAACTGTACAATTGTCACAATGTCTGTGACAAAAGTAAATCACCGTTGTGTGGAATAACTGTGCGTGCCCAACTGTCATAGTACTAGAGTGCTATTTGAAAAATAACACTTAGAGCATGTGACTAGACATCCAACGTCTGACAAATAGATAAATAGAAACATTCTGTTATATGATCCTTTTCACTCAATACTCAAGATGTTCACACAAATAATGTATGAATACTAACTTTTGAATATTGTAAATTATATTATTATCTGCTTTCAATTTTGCGATGCCTATGACATGTCGAACACAAAATATTTTATGTGACATTACACTGTGACATAAAATGTTACATTATCATTAACATTATCATTATGATTTTTATGCTACATTATCGCTTATGCTTACTTCTGTTTTATTCATCTTGTATTTATTTTTCAAGAAAAAAGAATAGCAAGCAAGACATATTTAAGTTGACTAACTTAATAGTAGAATAACAAATTTATATCAATTTGACGTATCTAGTAGCATGATAGAAACGGTAAATGACAAGGTAACGGATATAATATTAATATTAAGTTTACACATTTTGAATATGTACTCTTACAGTATAGGCCCTATAGTAGCAAATAACCATTATATAATATGTACTACGTAGTAATTAAGCTGATAAATATAGTATCTGTTTATTCTGAAAATTACAAGAATAAATATTGAACTTTTTTAAACTCTTAAATGTTTTGATATAAATTGCAATTTAAAATAATTTACTCTATAGTTGTATTAAGTGACCTTAAATCAACTAAATTTCAAATTTCAGTTTTAAATTTCATTTTCATATAAAAGAAATCAATAAAATTTATTAATTATTCATGAACAGTTCATATAGGTTGCAGGTTTTTGAAAGAAAACATGGTTATTATTCAGAATAATATAAAAACAAATAATTATATTTCACAGTACCGTACCATTTGAGCAACCATGCTTCGACAATTAAAGCAATGAATTCATTGCTTTAATTCTTGAAATAATGAGGCAGCAGCAAAAAAATCGAGTTAACTATGAACGAGCGTTCAAGAGTTACCCTTTATAGGACTGCAACATAATACATGAATACATAAATAAATAATACGCTAATACAACAATTTATCTCCTAAAATATAATAAGCCTATAGACAAACTTCAATACACAGAATTTCAAACGGCTTATAACCGGTCCGGCCTTAGGCACAGGCAAAGCGGGCAATTGCCTGGGGCGCCACAATCTAGGGGGCGCCATTTTCATAAAATTACAATGATTATTAATTTGAATCCAAAACGCTCGATTTTCGAATAATTGAATAACTGAATAAGTTTAACAATTATTATTGTTTGATTTCATTGTAGTTTACCAAGTAAATAAGTTGCAACCACCGTCCAAATTTTATTTTAAGCCTTTACAAGTTCTTCAATTTTTAAACTCAGCTTTTGTTGCTTGAAACTTTTTCCAAACACGGTTATTGAAATACCAATTTTTTTAAACTATTCCAGTCAGTGTGGAAACTAGCGAAAGAAGTTCTCAAAGTTGAAGCTAATAAAAACGTATATGCGCAGGAGAGACTTACAGCTCTAGAAATATACTGTCTATTGAGAAAGATGTAACGCAAACATTTGATTAAGGGGATATTATTATGAGTAATTTTGAAAGTAGCAAAGCAAGAAAGGAACTTTAAAGTATTTTAAGGTTAAAAACAGACTTCTAAAAGAGATGAAACGTTTACTACGGTTAGTAATATAATATTGAAAGTTTTCGGATGGCTAGAAAAAGAAGTGTGTCTGAATACGTATATTATACTGAACGCTTCAATAAATATATTTTTTGAAATCTTTCTTATTTTTTTCTCTATAATTTGAAACGTTTTTATCATTCCACAATTACAAAGGGTTTAGTTTACTAATATATAATAATTATTAAAATAGTGAGCGTAGGGTTCTGGCTTGTTTATCCTTGGGTTGTGTTTATCTTTGGGTTGTGACGGGAGGAGTGGGGTCAGAGCCCCAGAGGGCTCCAAAATGTACACTTTGCGGCGCCCTTTAGGGCGCCATTTTGGCAAGGGCCGGCCTTGCATATAATTATTGCATAATAATTAATCTGTCCACATGAAAGTTTGCATATTAGAAAATTGAAGAACTGAAACTAATGTTATCTATATTTGTTAATTATTAGCCTATATATATTTTTTAATTGACGCAAGTGGTAGACAATCAAAATAAACAGGAAATCTAATTCAAAGTAAAATAAATAAATGACAACGACAAGATTAAATTAAATGTCATGTACATTTATATATGTAGCCCAACTATTAAAATTAGTAAAAATATTCACTCTGTCATCAAAATGTCTTCAAACTTTTCAAACTTTTGATTTATTGTATTCTGCGAATCTCCCGATGAAAAATTATATTTGTAATATATTTATCAATAATTTTAGTTCTATGTTGTGAAGTTTATCAATTTTAAAATTATCGCACAGTTGTTTATACATTAATTTAATAAGAAAATTGAATCGTAAAATATCATATATGCACGAAAAACTTAGATAACCAGAATAAAACTGACAATTTTCAATTGTGATTAGATCTGTCGTCTTGAATATTTTTGTAAAAACGCTGTTATATACAAAACGGAGTGTATAAAGTTTAGAAGCCGATAATCCGGCAGCACGAATAACGTAAGTTAAACAAGGTAGACCATACGAGTTAATTAACTTGAGTAAAACATTAAGTGGAGAAAATGTTCCAAGTTTTCCAAATAAACTATTTACACAGCAGTAATATTTTCCTTTTGCATTAGACCAGTCACACTTGAATTGTTTTCCGCTACAAATATTAATTATATAAAAAAAACCGCGTATTTTCTACCCAACTTAGGACTATATCTCAGAGTTGCATAGATTAATTGCTTTACACTTAGTATTGTACTTTGGACCGATTCTTAGGAAATGAGATTAAGGTTAATTAAATTAAATTATATATAGGTTGAAATATAATTATAGGACATATATTATAACGTATGATTACGTTAACAGATCATTTCGTTTATTAATTATACTGATCTAAATATGGGTATTTATTTAAACATAAATATTTTACTATTGTTTTCAAGTGTTTTAAAGTATATATACATACTTTACCATGTCTTGCACCAAAAAATTTTCGAACACGTAATTTATATATCAAAATTTATTTTAAAATAATACATGTTTTTATACAATTCCCTTTTAAAAATACATTATAAAAAATGATTTGTATATAAAACAAGTTTTGATTACATTTGAAATAAATAAATATTTTGTATATAGGATTTTAAAATAACCGTTGACAAATAATTTCGCAAATAAAAATTGATAGCACTTCTTCAATTTCGAAGACTCAATATCATTATATACAGAACAAATAAATTCTCACTTCGGCAGTTTAGTTGTTTTCAGTGAAATTAGCCATTAGATCAAAGATTCATACAATGAATTTTTGATAAGATTTTTGTGAAACGCCAATTAAACGATAAATTATTGACAATTATTGTAGGACAATCAAGTTTTATTATATGATCACATCAGTATTTATAGTTAATTGGCCTACCTTCACGTCAAGTAAATGAACTGACAGAATGAAGCATAATCAATAATTAAATTATCAATGCAAATGCTACAGTCACAGTTCTTAAATAATTGTATAATAATTGCTTATCGCCTCACTGCATTGTTCGTTTTATCCTGCGAAGGTATTTGCAGTCAATGTTATAGTCACACAAATAAATGCTAAATTAGAAATCAATATCGTGATCACATACACAATAGCAATAATTTTTATTTTTGACTATTAAAGCAATTATTATAAAAACATGCATATAATGCGTAGGCCTAGTAATTAAAACAATAGGCATACATATTGACGTGACTGTACTCAATAACAGAATTTATTATTGCAAAACATCAATTATTAAATTACTGTCACTGACGAAACTAGTAGTGTCGTATATTTTATATCTCATCTAGCTCAGATAATTGAAAATATTATAAATTTCATTTTATGTTTATTAATCATTGGATAGCAAGTCATGGTATATTATGAATTAGCAATAAGATTTTCTGGTACTTCTTACTATTTATTTGTAGAAAAGCCATTGTCAATAATAGGATCTATCTTGTAAAACACGATTCACATATGGCGCTCTGTCGGGCGCTCTGTTGGTGACTCTTTTGGGCGCTCTGTCGGGCGCTCGGTCGCAAGTGTGAATAGCTTCATGCTTATAGCCGTGTTCGTTTTGCTTCGTGGTTCAAAAAGTCGAGAAGAAAACCAACGTGTTCGTTTCTCTTCTCGAGTCGCGAGGCTAACCCCGCGACTTTTCGAAATACGAGGCAAAACGAACACTGTTATAAGCGTGAAGCTATTTACACTTGCGACCGAGCGTCCGACAGAGCACCCGACAGAGTCCCCGATGGAGAGCCCGACAGAGCGCCAGACAGAGCGCCCGGTGTGAACCGTGTTTAACTGAAGCAATACCAATATAAATACTTTTATTTAAATTGAACACAAGACTTTTATGAATTATCATCTTGATAGACACAGCGCAGGGACGGATTCTGATTCTCGTTTTCGACTAACAGTTTTACACTTCATTGCTCTAATTCATTCTTTTTTTTAAAGTATCACATTTAAACAAGTAAATCGAGTACTGATTTCTGTATCGAGTTTAGTGGAGACGGGCGGTACAAAATTAAGTGAAAGAAGGTGAGATAGTTAAGAAATCTAATACTAGTTCATATCTATTGTAATGGATAAGAAATAGCAATAGGTCTATCTTATGGCCACGCTTTTGAACTAATGATCCAAACCATGAAATTTGAAAATCTTGGGATAAAATACTTTTTATCGACTATTTTATTATGTTACATGGAATTTATGTAATGATAAGTATGTAATGATAATCTGTAATTTTTGAAAGTCGATTGGTCTTTATAGTATAAAGCCTAAAAGTTCTCGTTTCAAACCGTACTTGCTTAACAGTACCTTTAACGGGAGAAATGCGTTCACGTTCACGTGTCATTGGCTGAGATAGATAGATGGTAATTCCCAGATCTAAGACGGGGTGCCATGGGGGTAAGGATTCAATAAAAGATCATGTAGCAGGAGTAAAAGGCTTGCCTGAATTTTACGAAATCGCTTCCTTGCTTATTCCTGACGCCAGGTATGGTATGTACGTAGCACAGAGATCCACTCAAAATTAGTTGAATTATCGAAATTAGTTGGAATGATTCAGCTCATGAATAATTTACTAATTATTCATGAGCTGAACTATTAGTCTTAGTTCAGCTCATGAACAAATATATAAAAGGATTAGCCAAGACACCCTATTAGGGCGCAGTATTCACCCAACAAGTAAGTTTAAGCAAAAGCTGAGTGGCGTAACGAAATAGCGGTCGCACCTCCAGGACGACCCTACATGGAAGCTGGTTATCTCGTATTTGTATATTCATCGCAGTTTTGTTACAAAATTACGATAAATGAAAAGACAGTATGAGCGTTATTTCGAATTACACACAATCGGTTCCGATTGGGTGTAGTTCATATATGAGGTTTCAAAGGTCTAAATGTACCTTAGTTTGAGCTGGTTTTTTGGATGCGATATATAGGCTAATCAGTCATTGGTCCGTAAATTTTATCCATTATATTGCGTGGCTGTCCTTTTTAAGTGAAAAGGGCCCAACTTTTTCATCGATGCCTGAGCCTGCATAGATTTGTAGGCATACCTGAACCTCACCATGCATCCGTAGTGGTATATTGTAGATATGATTCTCATCTTAGCTTATATACAGAGAAAATCTTTATCGACCTGCATTAACCTACTTATCTTACGCACATTACGAAATATTTGATGAAATTCAATCTTGATAAAAAATATAAGCGAAAATCTCTTTTGCGTCTTTTCATAAAGTTTTAAGTCCGAAGTAATACAAAAATAAAATCGCAAAATTAAGAACAGTTTACGAAGTTCAATTTTTTACGTAGGCTTATGTTTTCCTTTTCTCACATGATTGCAAACGTCTCATCATCTCCGATAGGTTTTACAAAATAGGTCTTAAATATTTATGATATATTGACATTTGTACAATTTTACATTTTTGAGGCCAAAGTAATTTGTTTTGGGCCTATTATACTACATACACATCACTTTGAATGTAAACAAACTTCTGCCCTATATAGTCTTTTTAAAGTTTTATATCATGACGTCAACACTATTGAAAATCACGTGCGAAATACTTGCTCTACTTCTTTGTCTAATGATGACGTCATCTCAACCGTCAACCGATTTCAAATTCGTCCAATCAGATGACGATAAGACTCTGTGCGGCTTAGACGACCCCGCTAAGGTTGGCATAATCTTGCAAGGCTTCAAGGGTTACCAGAGCGGGGTAATGACTGCGCAGTGTTCCTCAGCCTGTAGGCAGGACTCAAGTTGTGTTTACTTTAACGTCTATGAAAGTATGAGTACCTGTAAACTCTTCTACTCTAAACCCTGCACTGGAGGCATTGTTTCTGGATGCAATCTGTTCAAAGATCAAACGGTATGAGACACTATATAGGTTGTAAAGACAAATGTAGAATTTTATGGAATATAGTACATTTTTACTATTTTGTATAGTTTACTATTTACTATTAATACATTGTTACATCTGTTGGCATTCTTTTTGTTTATTTAATTAAAAAGATTTGAAATCTAAAAAGATTTAACTTTAATATTTTAGGACTTTGATATTGTAGGTCTAACTATAATTTCAAAAATTTAACTTGATAAGTATCATACGACTATTGTCTGCATACTTGATATGTTTGTAGTCTGTTGTTAAAAGTTAATTTTCAAATAGTTAAATAACGGTTACAAGTTATAGGACTTAGCTTCAGTGTTACAGTATACCACATAGGCTTTCAAATTACACTTTAGATTATGTAGATTATTTTTAATATAATCTATGCTCAATAATCAAGCAGAGCCGCAAGACCGGATCGGGAGTTTCACGGCGCCTGTGCAAGTGCTTCGCAGAATAACATTTCATATTAGACTCTATTTATATGAAGTTACTATGAAATAAGTTTTGTGCTTTTCTATTTTTCAGAAATATGTATCTGGTGAGCATCGAAAATAGGCTTGTAAAATATTTATTTCTAGATTACTGCAATTAGTTATAATATAAAATAATTATTATCTGTAATCATACTTAAAATTACGCCATTAAGAATATATACTATGTACAGTGTGTATAGGCCTATACGTAGTCTTTATTGCTAGGCTTACAGTGGACTTAACTATATGCTGTATTATTATGTATAAGTTCTTATAGAAATTATGTTTTACAATTAACACATTTTATGATGATTAAGTAACCAATTAGTGCCTTCTAAAAATTAATCTCCCAGTGTAGGTTTGTTATTTAGTTTTATATCTCATCAGACAGTTGTTGTTCAACCGTCCCATGTCAAGCTAATGCAACGTGTAAAGAAGAAAATGTTGGGTTCAGTTGCGACTGTCCAGCAGGTTACACGGGAGCTCTTTGTGAGACTGGTCAGTTTTATAGATTTGTCTTACAGATTAATTACATAATTAGTGGTAATAATAAATATTGAATTCATGAGTATTTTTTTGAAGTAATTTGAAAGGTTACATTATTTATTTTATTACAAGCTAGCACAATTTTTACAATTTTATTTAAGCATATTTGATTAAAAGTAAACTAAAATTATTGAGGATAAAAGCATTCGGATTCCAAATTTAAAAACATTGGACACTAAACAACACTAAGTATCAAACATTAAATATCTTATCGATACCTTCATTTGCATTTTTTATTACTTGAAAATTACATATTTATAGCAAGAAGCGAGTTTAGTCGCTACTAAAATTTGAAATTATTTTGTAGACAATGTTTTTAATTTATAAACTTACACATCTTATAGATCTCAAGTTTATTTTAACAACAGATTTAACTATTTTGTGTGCGTTATTAATAGCGATCACAATTATATCGATCGTCAATATCGCGATCACAAATCTTCACAAGCTCTAACAATTTTTAGTTGATGTCAAACTTTCCGAAGTGGTTAACCGACGGTATCTAAATCTCCGTTATCTATATGTTATCTATATCTATATTATGGCATCCACAGTGTTAAATACATCCATCTCTATCATTACAATTATAGTCTTCGTTCTGATGACAAATCGACCGAAGAATGTTTATATTCTAGTGTGGCTTAATAAATCTGAAATAAAAATTGGTGATTTGGAGCAGGCTGTTCTCATGGCATTCATAGCAGTCTATCCTAATATTGAACAACATGGATGATTATTCTACATGAATCTGTGCCGGAAGAAAATGAAAACAAATGAATGGCTTTGACAAAGGTATAGGGCCTACATCTCATCCAGACTTTACCTTGTCGATAAGGTGAATTCTGTAGCTTGCATTCGTATCAAAAAGATGCGTGGTTAGAGTACTGTCTGATGATTTCGTAGAATCTATAGTAGCCTGCCTATACATTTTTACCGGTAATGAAGACATCATTAGAGGTCTCACAAACTACTTCGAAAACAACTGGATCAGTAGACCGATAAGAAGAAGACAGTGACGGATCCACAGGGGGGCGATGGGGCTCGCCCCCCCTCCCCTACATAATTGATTTAAATTTGCTAATATATTAAGTTAAATATTGTAGACTTTATATAGATTATTATTGCTTATTAAGCATTATATTCTGTCATAAAATGTAAACAATGTGGCTTTGAAATGTCAAAATATCTACATTAAAAATCTTTTTAAAAAACGTTTTATATATAGTACTCAATTTAAGTATAAAATAACTTCACAATTAAATATTTTCGTACTGAGAATGCAGAAAAAGCATGAGCGCTCTTCTAACAGTGGCGGATCCTTAGTTGAGGAGGGGCAATGAGGGTGATTTCCCCCCTTACAGAGATGTCATAATTTTTCTAATAGATAAATTTTAAGCATGCAGGCTTCTATACAGTTGTATTTTTATTGTCCACATATCATGCAGTGTCATAAAATATTGCTCAAGACTCAAAAATAGACCCCCCCCCCCTACTGGATGGCCTTGATAAGCCACAGGAAAAAAATTGCACAAGAACTATGCAACTTTTTTGACGTACTCTAGTGTGCACTATCTACATATAACCAAAAACTCAGTTGAAGAATGTCATTGAAGATTCAGCAAGCTAATTGAAGCCATTTAATCATTTAGAGATTATAGATGCACTGACCACGAAAAAGATAAATATGAACGAGATGAAGATCGATCAGTGGGACCAACATTGCAGATGATCGACCATATTTATCTCTAAGAATCTACAAGGAAATTGACTGTTCCATAACATTATACAAGTAAAAAAAATTATATGATAAATCGCGGGTTTGACGATCTCTGTTTTCTAACTGCTATTATTAATGTAAATCTGCAATTTAGATTGTTGTGGGCACGTTGACATTGATACAAAAGATATATTAGGAACAGAATTGATAGATTTAAGTCTCGAGCATACGAATCATAGAATTACACTAAGTCTTATTCCATTTTACGGAATAACCATATTGTTTAAAGAGTATTTGAATGTACATTATAAGATTCTATTATATTTGAAAGTATATAAGCTTCCTAAAACAGAGCATTACGTTAAAAATCATAATTCTATTGGTGTTCGCGTCATTGGCGTTTCACCTTTGTTGATGCCACAAAGCCGCTGGAGTCCCATTGGCAGATATCAGATTTTTATTATATTAGAAGTTTTGTAATGATTTTTGACAGTACATAGCAGAAATTACAATAAATTCGATATGTTTTCCATATATATTAAAGTTTTCAGTGTCGTACGCAAGGGTGGACGGTTGTAGGGGGGGGGGGGTTATAGCACCCATTGGAGGTAAAAAGTTTTTTTGTAATGTTAAAGATGTGACTTTAGCGGTAACCTCCCCCCCCCCTTTAAGACGACTAAGTGAAAAGTTTTGCGTTGTATATTACATGTATGCTGTGATGAATACATGCATATTGGACGAGAAAAAATGGTAACCTAAAAACTATTTTAGATTGAATATTTCAGGTCGTGATCTGAAGTATTCTGAGGAGATCCCTCACCTTAGTTAATTACTAGTTTAACGCTACTGAGAATTTCAAGTCGAAATACTTTGCTAGATTTCAAAATGACATTATTGACTGATAGAAATTATTAAATGTAACCCGATCTGTAATTTATGCTCAAGTTGAAAGTTGTTTATATATTTTTGGGCTAATAATGTAAATTTTGTTAAAATAATTTAAATTTTGATTTGAATGATATAATCTGTGAACGATTACAGATTTTATAATATTGTAATGTATTATGATGCCATTAAAAATGAAATCAATTAAAGTTAATTCTAAATTCTATTAGATTAATAAAATATTGAGAATTTTTATTAGGTTAATTACAAATTTACTCTGTCAGTTTGTTATTGTTGTGCTCAGTCCTTAATTCAAACGTCGTACAATCAATTTCTCAACCGATTACAACTACTTCAATCAAAGAGACAACTTCTCAACCAATTACAACTATTTCAATCGAAGAGACAACTTCTCAACCGATTACAAGTACTTTAATCAAAGAGACAACTTCTCAACCAATTACAACTACTTCCATCAGAGAGACAACTTCTCAACCAATTACAACTACTTCAATCAAAGAGACAACTTCTCAACCGATTACAAGTACTTCAATCAAAGAGACAACTTCTCAACCAATTGCAACTACTTCCATCAGAGAGACAACTTCTCAACCAATTACAACTACTTCAGGCAAAGAAACAACTTCTCAACCAGTCACAACAGCCACATCAGCTGTCACGACGACTACTCTTCAATCAACAACACAACCAATGTCATGTCCGGTCTATGGATTAGGTATAACACTTTTATTTAGTACCATACGACTAATTATTATTGAAGCAGCTTATACAATCTGTCGGCCTGGATAATAAATATCTTATATTTGAAAATGCATTTTCAAAGTATGTTGGTACGTTAATTCCATTCAAATTCATTTTGGTGAACCAATAGATAATTAGATTGTTAGTTATCTAATCGTTCATAATTTCTTATTCTAATAGAAAAACAATAATTATAATACAAAAAAATAATGTAACAAAATTAAAAGTTGCAAAATATAAAACTAAATTAATTAAAAGGTACAAAGAAACATACTATGCTTTATAGCAAATTCTTTCTGCCATTGCTGACATGGCAGTTAGCAATGACAGGAGGTCTTTGCTAATGGCTATCACGATTTAGGTTAGCTTCATGCTCTACCCATAATCGGTGATAGCTGTTGTGCATTTGTTATGATAGGCAAAGAATATATTAAATACACTGTAGAGCTACTTGAGGACTTCAATTGAGTGAAAATTATGCCAATCTTGTCTATATAGCTTCACTTGCAGGTGCTGTTAGGATATAGGGTTAACTTAGTTTGTCACTGAAATTCTGTCTGCGGTTAAATAGCATGCATAGCCTCACGGGGCTATTGATAGGCCACTGACTCTGGTCAGTGACGGATTTATGTACTGTGATGCCCTGGGTCTTGGAACTTATGATACGGTACCTCTCCCTGGACACCCGTTCGAAGACGACCCCCCCCCCCACCCCCGTTGCGCTTTCCGGTGGACCCGCATACAGTTCAGCAACATGCGTCCAAACAACCAATTAAAACTCTCGTTTCACAGCAGCCTTATTACTGGCGCATTGGCCTAACTTACATTAGCCCATTGCACCGCGTATCATTTGCCTGTCAGGCTCAGCCAGTTTGCGCTAGCGCAGCTATTAGGAAATAAAATTAAAAACCATGATGATTCTTAGCCTTTAAAAGCTCTGTGCTTTTAGCTACTGCTTATGGTATCTTTTGGTTTTTCCTTAAAGACATTAATGTAATTTTTAATGTAATCAAAATGTAATTAAATAACACAAGCAAGTCACTGATACAACTTAGCTCACCACCCTACAAACTTATTTTAACAATTTGATTTTATACAATGTTTTGTATAAAATCAAATTCCTTACAACAACAGAAGAATACAGACAAATTTAATTGATAAGCTCCCCGAGTGACAAATTGTAATTTTGTAAACATTGACTTTAAAATATAAAAGTAAAGGTAAAAGAAAAAGTAAATTTTTATTATAATTGATAGTAGAGCAAAAAACATCAGAATTGAACAACATTTAGGCTGCTTGACATAGTCTATTTATATCAGATACATTACTCAAAACAAGATTTAAATTGATATCAAGAAAAGAAACGTTAATAATTAATAATAGTAATGTCAACAGTTGCAACTATTAGACTGAAATTTAGGCCAAGTAATATCTTAGATTGCATAAATATTTATTACAACAAATGCTAAGAGCATGGGCTTAGTGATCTATGAAAAGTCACACGTAAATAATACGATAATAGACTGATATATGGCATGCCTTGGATGGAAAAAAAATCTTTAGACAGCAAGTTGCATGCAGCTAAAGTATCTGACTGCTTCAGCAGCTATGCTTAGCCTAGCGAAGCTTAGCCTAGCTAAGCTTACACACTAGACACATGCCAGAGATGAAGTAACTGCTATGATATAAAACGCGAGTTCTGATTGGCTGTCTTAACTCTTGTTGCTCAACTGTATGCGGGTCCACCGGAAAGCCCCGGTGCCCCTCAGTCCAGATGACAAGGTCGCATCAAACCGTGAAGTCATGAAACCGTGAACAAATTTAAAACATTTCATTGTTTGGAATACAATAATGATTTTAATTTATTTTCAAGTAGATATACATGGACAGCAGAAATTACTATTGTCAATTGACTAATACGATAGTCATTGGAAAAGTTAAAACGTTAAATACACCAACAGAGAAAAAATTCCCTCCTTGCTTGTTCTGCTGCCCCCTTTCCTCTGCTGCCCTGGGCTCCGGCCCAGTCGGCCCATAGTTAAATCCGGCTCTGCTTCTGGTACCTTAGCAGCTTCATAACATCTGCAGCTACTAATATAAATGTCAGCCTCTGATATCCCCGAAGTCACTGAATTCTTCATCATTATTTATATTACGCGCTAGTTTCTTCTTGCCTTCAATCCAGCTGTGCTTAACTTCTGGATTGTTTTTTATTTATAAATAGCAATGGAAAGCAACAAACTAATGGTTGTAAAGGCATGATGATTGTGAAGGCAACTGTTTTCAACTTCTCTAGCATCCTTCAATAATTTAGTTGCATCTTGCTTCCATCCAAAATTGATATATTGAATTTAATCCAACCCTCTGATGCTGAATGCTTTTTTTGACAATTGAAATTATTATTTTTTGAGTTTATATGTTATTGAGTTGTTCATATCTTATACCGTTCTCAAAATAAAGAAGATAAATTGTATAAATATACAAAGTGAATGTACTCAGATGAGATCTCCTTCATTAATACCCAAGTGCTTATTCTATAACACGCTGACTGTTCAACGTATATTCTTGTAATTTGTCACTTTTAGTTGGCAGTGTAGATTTGGCCGTCAATAAACAAGCATGGCAGAGCACAACCCATACGAGTGCTGGTTACAATGGTCATGCATCTAATGCAGTCGACGGTAACTTTGATTCAAACTTTTATGATGGCTCATGCAGTCACACTGAGCAAGGTTCGGCTAATGCCTTGTCTTGGTGGGCTGTTGATCTCGGAAAAGTGGTTGTTGTATGTGCTGTTAAAATAACTGGAAGAAACGATTATGGTGTGTCTTATTTTTACTCCATATCTGTTAAATTTAAGGTACAATGATTACTAGACTTAGTTTGACAAGTAAGCAATGAAAGACTCATATTTTCTCATCGTTAAATTGTGATGAAACTGTTGACAGTAACCACATATAAGAGGCCAACAGTAAATTAATTATATTCATTTTGATGTAGGCTTCAGTTTAAAAGTAAAGGTATACATATTACATTTAGATATAAAACAGATATCTAGGGCACTATAAAATTATGCTGCCATTACCCAGTCATATATGTAAGCTTATTCACATTGTACTGTATGTCCTGCAATTATGTTAATATCAATCACTCTTTTGAAGTTATGGTGATATTCGATTATTTTTTCATTTTAGCAAATAGACTTGTCAATTTCTACGTGGGTGTATCCTACTGGAATCCAACCGTTGTTACACCTAGTTCTAGTAACTTTCAGATATGTGCCCGTGTGGAAGCCAACTTTCCGAATCCCACTCTTAACTTGCCCTGTCAAGGCGGTATCACTGTGGGCCAGTATGTCATCATACAATTCATCAGTGTCAGCAACTATTTAACACTGTGTGAAGTCAGTGTCTTTGGACAACAATAACGCCAAAGGATAAAAAATATATGGGTCTCATGTCAACGCCAGGCATTACTGTTTAATGCAGAGTACTAGTCAATAAAACTTACAAAACAACTAAAACTAATTAGTCTTATGTTAACTAACGTTTATAGCTTTAATGTTTTCATGTACTTTTATAATATCCTTATGCACTAACATATTATAAAGTAACATATAATTTATTTAAATATAATAGAATCCTGCTATAACATCGCTGTACAATGTACATAAATTAGTAAATAAATTATTTGGGGGACACACATTTACGACCTGAACATTTCCCCTTACGGACATTTCTCCCCCCCCTCTAATAATGTATCACATTATTATAATAATAATAGACAAGTAATTAATAATTATTAGTAAATAATTGTTAATTAATATTAATAATAATTATTAATTATTTTAAATATTAATAATTATATATAATTATAAATGTGTAAATAAAAATTGGTCAAGCTTGCGGTATATAACTTGCGTTGTTTTTATGATGTATTTATGTATATATGTATGTATGTATGCATGCATGTATCAATGTAGGCTTGTATGTACGTGTATACATACATACGTGTATACATACATACATGTATGTATATATGTATGTACTTATGTGTGTATGTATGCATTTATGCATGTATGCATGTTTCTATGTATGCGTGTATGTACATACATACGTAACCCATACATATATCATGTATGTATGCATGTATTGTA
>JAQIXG010003213.1:0-15478 GCA_034700105.1 Oconnorella tubifera
ATATTGGCACACTGAGAAGATAAAATCATATATTTTCATAAAAAGGGACAATCATCCTGCAGGATATAGGTGAATTACTAAGAAATGAAGAATAACCGAATACCTAATAGCAAAATGGCAGAATAGTCGTTTCTTTTTGTCTGAAAACTGTAATGACTTTAGCCTCCAGCTTGTGTCTATGATTCACAATGATCAAGTCATGATGGTTTAGAAAACTCGTATTTTACATTAAATGATAATATTCTACTTCAAGGTTATTACAGCAAATCTAGGAAATTGTCACAGGACTGAATCAAATTAATAGTCATTTAAAATAACAAAATCTTTGAAGGGAGAGAGAGACACATGAAATTACTAAACTAATGTTATTGTTATATCGTTAGCTTATTGAATCTATGGCCAATTTGATTGCACTTGTTTTGAGAAAAGCGAAAACTGTTTCGGCCATTCATTCGACAAACTATGGCATTGTAAAGTTAGTTAAATCATACAGCAGGGCTATATTCATTCAAATTTATTATTATTTTTTGATTTGACTCATTTGACAATGTCTAAATGTTTTTGAGTGTAATTTATGCTTTGATGTCATTTAGAAGAAAGTCGATCAACTTGATGGACAGCAGTGTTGCAGTAATGAAGACTTTGTGATCTCATCGAGTCACTTGATCTGCGCTGAGTTCATCTAATAATTTCATAAGTCAACCAATATGTTATAAGTCAACCAATATGATATCTCAAGTCAACCAATATCACAAGTCAACCAATGTCATAAGTCAACCAATGTCAATGTCAAGTCAATCAATGTGTCATAAGAGTAATTTTGAATAACCTGTAAACAACCAATAATTTGCTAATATTTGTATTTGAAAATCGCATTAAAAGTATTCAAAATTATACATTAAGATAATGATTTTAACAAACTAAAAGTGAATCATCAGTGCAGAACTGTGGTTAATGAGAATTTGTACGATTTCGTTTTTAAACGATGAAAAGACAGTAGCGATATTTTAGACACACGATATATTTGAATATGTTGTATGATGATTAGATCTAAGCATTCACGAGTGCAAGGTTTCACACTTGAAACCTGTATTATTAAACGACCTGTACTGTATAATTACGTGATAAAAACTTTTGAGTTGGGTGAAGGGTACATCAGGAGGAAAATGACGATTAAATGAGTTATTAACATAAACTATTCGTATATCATGTATTTAATTCATATTACGGTTATATTTTGATTGAAATTATAATAAATCGATCAATGAGTGCTCTGTTGGGCTGATAGTGTATGCGTTTAAATTTGTTTAAGGATTAATTTGATTGTCTAGATATATGCTTATGGTTGATATATTAAATTGATAAAATTATTATTTGATTTGTGTTCTCTTTAAAATATTTATAATAATTAACATGCAGCATAATTAGTCGTGAGCCTTTAAAATTAACACAAATTAATTCTAGAAATATTTTCACTTGTAATATCTTATTATAATACATTATGTAAGACTGCAAACTCAACTTAAGACAAAATGATTTTCTTCATACAATATACAATATTGTGCCCACAATAATGAAAATGAATTTTCAATAAAATCAAATGTATACAAAGTACTAGCTTATAAATTAAAGTATTAAGTAAAAGAGAAGAATTGAAGAGATTATATTAATGATATTGTAGCAGATTATTGATAAGCGTCATTAATTTGCATAATATTATTTCATAATTGCAAAGTAAATTTTTTATCTTAAGTAGAGATATTTATCTGCATTTATTAAGTTATGCTTTTATCTAAGTCCTCATATACATAGTACGTAGCATATTGAATTTTGTCATTGATAAATAACGATGTATATGCTTAATGGCTATTAGCTCTAAACTTATCATCATATCATCATTAATCTTACTTATATTTTCTTAAGTTTAAGCAATGATGATGCTCTCTAGGCCTATCTAGTATGAAACTTTAGTCAACATTCTCGACATTAGTTTGCAGATTTTTTTTGATTTTTTGAGATTGATTTTAATTTTGTTATTTCTGAAAAAAGATTAAAAGCTGATCGATCAATGAAGCGAGTTGACAGTCCTATATCAGATCCATGTCTCTTCAGCATCAAATAAAATCAGTTTTATTACAAGATTGAGCTCTTCTCATCTCATCTAGATAGGACTAGCAAAGCCTTATTAAAGCCCATGTCAATGACGTCATCTTATAACCAAATCAGCATCTATTTCCAAGTCAATGTCAATTTATTTGAATTGAGAAAAACGTAAAATTATCTTCAGACACCCTATAGTATATATACTGTCAGTACACTTGCATCCTACGCCCAAATATACAACATAAATACTGTCAGCATACGTACTTATATGAGACGACCAGAAAATACTTTAATTATTTACATCGACATCATTAGAAATTCATATTTTCAGTTTCGTAGTCGAGCGATGAATTGGTCGCAAACGAGATTAGATGAAATTGCAGCCAAGTGAGTAAAGTCAAAGAGCATTATCATAGATCAACCTTTAGTATAACTTGATCGTCAAAAAACGCGCTTCTATATAATGCCATGATACTAATTAGATAAAAGTTTGCTTTAATATTAACTTGGTTATTAGCTGAGCAAAAGCTAATTACTTCTTATATAATCATTTATACACATAGCTATATAAGCTATATGTATACGTAAAAAGTGAACGAAAGGAACTAGTTTTATACGTTAGGGTTAAGGTTAGGTATAGGAGGGTGGGGGGGGGGGGTTGACGGAAGAATTTGTATCTTATCAAGTTTATAATATTTACGAGGCAGACTTTTTTAAATTGAAGAAATAATAATAAGAATCTAAGCTTTGCATCATTGTCATCATAATTAAATAGTGGTAGAGATGTTGACATTATCTTGTGTTATCAATGACGTCATTATATAATAGGCCTACATAACATTGTATGTCATACTACATATTACATGAAACATACTATTATTATTTAAACAAACACTGAGTCTCAATCCTTTAACAAATTACAAGAGCTGGTCAATCTGCCCATTATGTCCGCAAGCTAGAAGTCTATTGGCCGCATTGAGTTGCTGATGAAAGCAGTTTTCTATAACAAGTGAATCTTGCTCTATGTGCAGAGAGTCTGCTTGTAAGAAACTCTATGGATGAGCAGCTAACACGAAACTTTTAACTTATTTCAACTATATTTAATCTGATCAGATATAAATATGAGTAAAATATCAGTTTAATAAACCAGATATTTATTTGTTTCAATACTGACCTTGTTATAGTGGTTAATGGTAAGTTAATTAATTTAACGTCAGCTATATGACTTAAACGTTAAGTTATTACTGTTAACTTTATTCCATAGATTTATTATTACATAATGTTAGTAATAAAGTTGTACTATTACGGAGAGTAGTTATATTAAGTATTATTCCAGTATAGTTAAAATATTTAATAGAAATCAATTATAGGGAAAAATAAACGACGATTAAATGCAGTAGACCTAAATGTAACTTTGTGTTATAAGGCCCGTAGTAATTAATTAAGCTTAAACACTAGTATGTAATAATGCTAGCGTGTAATATTGATGTAATGATAATAACATATGTATAGAACAGCAATTAATTTAATGCATTTAATTACATTTAGTTAACAGTGACATGAATTATGACAATTGTAATCAGCGTGGGCGCTGTTTTTACTTATCAATGTAACAATATAATTATAACACAGACGTATACTGTTATATATATGCAATATAATTATTTTCTTATATGTAGGCCTTCGTTATAGCTTGAAAGCTAATTACTACTACTAATAATATTATTACTAATTACCAATTATTGTAAGCATTTTATTATTTTCTGAAAATAAATTAATGTTCAAAGTATAAGTTTATTCACGTATATTGGCTTATAAACTGTATGCTTTAAAGAATAGTACGATATTGAAATAAAAAGAAAATTTGAATTTTTATCGTAATTACAAATATTGCAATTATAGAGCAATTTTTATAACAGCTTTTATAGATTATATGCTACACTGATATGGATTACAGCTGCAGTTGTTATATGCTTTCGTTCAATATAATATTATATTTTATTTCAGGAAACATGCGCGAATGTACAAATATAAATACAGACTAGAAGACTTATATAAGATAAGATAAAATAAGATGTGAGATAAGATATAAGATAAGGCTTAATTAAAGTTACTTTCCAAATAAAACAAATGACAAGATTCAACAGATAGACAGTCTACAAGTCGCTACAGAATTTCTAGACAATTATTTGAACTAAAACCTAATTTTCCTAAATAGATTTGTTATAACTTATCAAATGTATCTCTCTCTCTGCCTCTTCCTTGTGACAAGTCTACTTCGTGACAGTTTTGGAGTAAAATTACATAATAAATCCAATCATCCAGACAGTGATCAGAGAGTTTGCCTGAGAGATCTAACGAGTACTAACATTACAGTGAGAGGTAAAGTTTTAGACGAGAAATGCAGCTCAACAACAACAGAGTCCTTCCTTAGTGTGTACGCTTTTGAAGATCAGACAGAAAACTTAATTTGTCAGAGCACAGCTGAGCTAACAAGAGATGAGACAATTGAGTCCATCATTGGGTTACCAGCAATGCAGAATCATTTAAGACAGAACAAAGAAAGAGCAGTAAGAATTTATCTGTGTGGAGCACAGTCAGGTTGTGACTCGCATGTGATGTATGTTCAATCTGTGTTGCTGTCAAATGCACCGTCTTCCAAGGAAAAATCTGACTCTGGGAAGAAAACGAATACTGATTTTATTCTGTCGACGAATTGGTGTTTGAAGCCGTCTGTAAAGTTGAATAGTGCTGTGACAAAAACAGAAGTCATGAGTTCAGTGAGAGTGCGAGGTCGTGCACTGAGGTCAGTGGGTAAGAGATGGGAAGACGTCATGGACTGGATGAAACGTAGACCAGTTATGCATTCTGTTCAAAGTTTGTCCAACTACGGAGCAGATTTGAACAATCCTCTAGGGTTACCACTTAGTCAAGAACTCGACGAAAGCAATCCAAGTGGCATTGAAAGCCGGTCACCTTTTCTTAGAGAATTGCAATTTATTCCACAAGGCACAGAAAGTAGTCAATTTTACTCTCCAGAAAACTTTTCTCCTCAAACTGACGATAATGCGTATCTAGAGCGACAAATCTCTGGTGTTAGCAATTTTGATAAATTATCTCGTTTTCCAGAACACAATATTGTAAAACGATCTTCTTGGGATCGAATGAGAGAATCTTTGAGATCACCGAGTCAGTTTAATAAACCAATTGAGTCGAGTCAACAAGGCATCAAACCTGTGAATGGATTCAAGAAAAACTCGTGGGATGATTCCGTTATGGGTTGGATTAAGAGAGGAGACTTGAAAGGAAAATTTAATCCAGGACATCTACTGGAAAGACGGTCAGACAACAAAAGTAATGCAGAGGGAACATCTGTGAGAAGCAAACAGATATATGATGGGTATATGAAAGGCGGATCAGAAAATGTAGATAAAAGAAGAAGCGACTGGGATGACTCTGTGATGGGATGGATGAAGCGAGGCTTAGAGAGAAGGGATTGGGATGATTCTGTCATATCGTGGATGAAGAGATTTGATGAGAAGCGACACTGGGATGATTCTGGGATGGGATGGATGAAAAGAAATGAGAGAAAGAAAAGTTGGGATGACTCTGCCATGTCGTGGATGAAGCGCAATGAAAACTTTGCTGATAATCCCGAGATGCTCTCAGATGAGGATACTTAAATATCCAAGTACATTAGATGGATATTGAACTAGAAATTATTTAGACTTTGTTAATAATTTAACCGATTAGATCTCTTTAATTACAATTATTTTATATTAATTGAGATTCTCAGACTAAATGGATGTGTTAATACTATAACTTTGTTACTGGAAATAATGTTGTTAACACAAACCTAGTACAATAACTCATTCCGATCATTCTACAAGCTATTATAAATAATTGACACAAGTGGTATTACTGTGTCATATTGTGACATATTACTGAGTTATAATTAAGTCTTTGAGTAAACGTTAATAAAATTACATGTTGTAAGCTTTGCTACATTTTGTTTAATTTATTAAACTTTTAAAGTACTTAATTCAGCATAAGCTTACCAATTATTATGAATTACAACAATTAGCAAACAAGCTATTTCGTATGTTTGAGCAAATTTTATATTTTTTCCACATGCTTCGTATGCAGCATATATACTCAAAAACAAAATAATTAGCCTGTGTTAAATTATTTATAAAAATAAGAAAATAAATAACTTATATTTTGCGAAAGTATACAATGTCATATTCTTTCATAATACCGGTAATTTAAATGATAGAGAATTATTGTTCAATAGCCTTTTCCCTGATACCCTGGTAGACCACACGGGTATGTACTACGCGTTATAGAGAATAAAGTGCAAAGAAAGAAAAAAGTCGCAAAATCTAAAGAATCTTTGGTCCTTAGTGAAATTGGTTTATTTTCATTCGCGAGATGACAGCAGATAAATGCAAAGACCACAAACGAGCAAAGAACACAAAATACAAGTAACTGCCATTTACAACGATGAACATTAATGCCTCTATAGTATATCCAGTTTCTATTTTTCTGAAAATAATAATTAATAGAATGTTTACAGTAAACAATGACTTTGAATACAAAACACATAAGCCTATAGTGTCAATGCTTTGTGCATAGAGAGTAAATGAATTCAGATATGTGATACTGTAGCGTGACTAGTTCAGCTGAAACTCATCTATTTTACGATACTCAAACTTTTAAATGATTTGTCAACATCGAGTCAACATTCAACGATAAACGAATAATTAATCTAATAATTGATTAATAATCAATTTAATCATTAATCGTACTCTTAAATGACAGTATCATTTTTATTTTATTTACTTTCTTTTATATTATATCATATTTATTTTATTTATAAACTTTCATTGCTTACAAAAATAGCTTTAAGTGAATGCTGTAATAAAGTCTGCTAACTTGATATTAATTTAATACTCAATAGATAAATAATAAAATAACTGAAATACTTTCGTAGCGAATATAAATATAACTAATCAGCAGTAGTCGTACGTTTAGTCACTAGGAGTATATTCTTACATTCAGTTCTGTTTCACACTTTATGCAAATAAATGATTATTGCTAAACTAATAATCGTTTGTTGGTCTGTGTGGCGGCACAGTTAATTATTGCCGTATAACAACGATACAAACACATAATTATCTGATAAACATAGATAAGGTAATATATCATTGTCTAGTGATGATAGATATTTAGAATACAATATTTGTGATTAGGATAAGCATTATACTTTACATTATACTTAAGATCTACTTAATTAAAGCGTAAGGTTTAATGATTAAAATAAAGCCAACGTATTAAAAATCCATTAATTGCTCAATACATAGTTTATGAGCAGGGATGCGTGCCACAGGTTGAGCACAACGTTACATGATGTATACAACCAAGCGATGAGATTGATTACTCATCCCGTGGCTCGCGGTGACTCATCACTGTTGTCAGCCCGCAGATCTAACGCGGCCGCTAACAAAGATTGAGTGAATTATCAAAAACTGAGAGAACATTTCATTGGTGCAGAGTCAATAAGAAGTAATAATAAGAACAAGGAACGTGACTTAACTGCAATTATTTAAGCTCATCTCTAAAATAACAATTATCGCAAGTCAAGTCTCAAAAGGATCTAATTTCTTGTCGAATAAAACTTCCTTTATGTGTAATTAGATGTGAGAACTCTATGCTGTCTAATTATTATTTTACTCTTGCTTAATAAGCTTCATTGGATTTAATTAATTATATAATGCTGATAGATTTAAAACAAGTTGTTAATGAGTAAGCTGCTTGTAAGAACTTACAATAGTTTTGCATCTATGTAATAATTTGTCTAGTTTATTACCGGTATACTATTGCAGTGTGATCACATTATATGTAGATACACCACATTTATCTTTACTTATAACATATTATATTTTATCTTCCTTAGTGTTTATGAATCAACACTTGCTATAATACTTGAAAGACAATTACAGTTACTGACAACACAATTACGTCAGTTCAACACTAAATAATGAACATATGAACATTGTTTTAAATGACAATCATAATGGATGTAGTTTTACAGTTAGACTATTTGACAATTCTTCTTTTATTTGGTCTCTCGTTGATTTCATCAGCTGCTCACATTGAGGGCACAAAACCAGAGCAAACAAAGAAAGAGCAGCCTGGTTAGTAGCTATCTACTTATTAAATAATCATTATATTTCTATTGTCTTTTGCTGAATTACAGTTTGTGGAATTACAGTACAAGGTTAATGGGGGGGGGAGGGGGGGGGAGGGGGGCAAACCTTTTACTTAGTTTTATGCTTAGACTCAGTTTTTATATTTTTGGCACCTTACACCACATTTTTATTATTTATTTCATTATTAATTCACTCTATTATAAAAGATCTACTTCCACCAGTAAATATTAAGTGAGCTTATTCATATCTTTGTTATACTGCATTTACATTGTATATAATATAGGGTAGCATTGGTCCAATATGTCTAATATAGGGTAGCATTGGTCCTATATGTCTAATATAGGGTAGTATTGGTCCTATACGTCTAATATAGGGTAGTATTGGTCCTATATGTCTAATATAGGGTAGTATTGGTCCTATACGTCTAAGATCTGCTTATCGTTGTTTTTATGTCTGTTATTAATTTTCTCCTATACTGTATATTTGACCGGCTGCTGTCTTTATCTGCAACTGATTTACTTGGTCAGAACAACTTCTCATCGTTTCAACTAGCTTCACATTCTCTTGTTATAATAACACATCTACTTTTACTTCTCACAGATTTATAGATAGATAGAATTCAGTTATATTTCTATCAAGTTTGTTAAAACGCAACACGTGCAGTAACCTATCAAATCTACTTAACTTACTTTTTGTTAATAATCAATCATGGCATAAATATAGTTTCTTATGTGAATAAGATTACATTTGTCTATTAAACTAGAAATCATTTAAACACAAATATTGATATATTATTTATTTTATGATTTTTCTGTACTTTTAATATGGAAGCATTCAGTTTTTGTTTATCATTGATAGAAGTGAGTGCGGATGATAGCTACTCTACAAGAAGACAAGAGTTTGCTGACTATGAGTCAATCAGTCCTTTGTTATATGATGCTGATGGCAAGTCTATACTTAACACACTCCCTCCAATAACACGGGTAATGCAGCAGAACAAGCCAACAGTTTGTTTTACACAGTAATTATAATAACTGCTTTCGAAAGAGATTATTTATTATCATAGTTTAGAGATAAAAGCTATTTGTCAATATGCTGTAGTCTCTATTTATATAATTCTCGCTTAGCTTATTAAGAAAAACATCTGGCTTAAATCAGTTTATTTTATTTGTGTATAGATGATAAACTGTATAGATGATAAACTGTATAATAGTATACATATATTACTATTTTATTTAATGGTATAATATGCATATTACTGCATAGATAATTGAAATTTAGCCTTTCAAATTTATATTCTGTATAAACCAGTTCTATTAAAGGTTATAATCACAGAACAAAGACTGAATTGATAATGACTCAATTGACTCAACAAAGGCTCAACAAATGAGTCAATGTGTCACAGCCATGTGTTATGTAGATTGATAGATTAATTCACGACCCAATCTGACTTTTGACCTAAATATCTGCAGGACTAAATTGCTTCCCGGATACAGAATATAAATATTTTCTTTTTCCTATTCATTCAATCTGATAAACACTGGACCAATGTTTTCAATATCTATTTATCTCTGATTTCATTTAGATCGAGTTGCTGCTGAAAATGATAGATTAATATATTAATTAATACATTTTAATTAAGGATTATTTAGCAGATTAATAGTGCTGGAATTTGACATGTTCTATATATAGAACAGCTCAAAGCGAATAACAATTTTAATTATAAAACTAAACTACCATATGTTGTTGATACAATATTTTTGAACATTAACCAATTGCCATTAAATACAATCACAATTATAAGAGAACTATATATTGCTGTTTAATAATTCTACTAAAGGATGTTTATAATGTTTTAATCGCTTTTATCTTGCTAATATATACTAATTATAGCATAATAAGCCGCATTATTATGCATGTATCTTTCGGTACAATAGATCGAGTAATAATAACATTTAACAAACAAGGATGCAAGTGTAACAATCAATTACTTGTCATCAATAGTCATTTAGTATTTCTAAGTAGTCATACAAGGGCGGCCAAAGACGAGAGAAAGGGAGGGAGAGGGAGACAGACAGAGAGAGAGGGACAGAGAAGCGGAGACAGAGAGGGACATGGACGAAGAAATTGACAATGCGTATTGTGTTCTATTGTAGGACAGATCATCCTCAGAACATTTATCTAGAGTCAGTATTCAGTTTAAGGCTTTCAACAAACACTTTATCATTGATCTCAATCATAATTTGTAAGCTTATTTGAATGTATTATATATTTTTCAATAACTTTGTTATCAAAGTTTTTATAGAAAAAAATGGACATGCATTATTGTTAAATATATATTAAAGGTATAATCTAAACATGTAAAGTTGCTAGTTTTTATATTGTAAGATAAAAACTAGCTGAGACAATGCTGAGACAATGAAACCTATTTTAAGCAAAGTTTTGTATTAATTAATAGAATATGTTCAGATCCCCGAGCCTACTTCATAGCTTTATTCATTATAGTCCAGTATATAGTATGGAGTGCAGTACAGTGCGCGCTAACTTATATGATGATCTGTTACTAGATATGACTCGTGCGTGACTCAGTTAAGAGAGTTGAGAGACGACCATTAAATATGTTTTAACTTCATCTCCTTTAATTAAGAAATTATAATCCTCTCAGTAATAAAACATCCTGTATATTACTCACAGATTTTAACTCAAAATGAGCTATTACTGACAAATTTAACTCATGCACTTTACTGTGCAGTGTCTGTACAAATTATTTCTCATAATTGCATTTATCAGCATAGAGGTTAATTATACTCGGTCAGCTGTGTGTTATAATCCTTATATATAAACTAATTTAATAAAGAGTTCAAATAGTGGAATAACAGTGATATATTATCTTATATCAATGGTAACATAAAAAGCAGTTTTAATTAATTTCACAAAGAAACTAGTAATAAATGTAACTGATAATGCTAAGCTAATTACTACTACAGTGTTAGTTTTAATAAATTCGAATTGAAAGCTGCTGAGTTCTTTTTTATTTGCTGTCAGACTGATAAAAGCTTACCTACTATTATTAAATACACTGGTTAAGTACACCGTAACTTTTAACCTTATATTATACAAGCAAGCAGTCTACTTACTGCACATTGTGACATTTAACGTTAAAATATACAAGTTAACAGTACGCTGCACATTGTGACATTTAACCTCACAGTGTCAATTATGATAATGGTTACATTTACAGCCTACAACTCATTATGTATTCTTTGTGTTTGTATTCTTCTGACTTGTATTATATGCCAAAGATCTTTTGATAAGAATTAAACACAATCATACAATAATAAAAAAAGTTATAAAGTTTTAGAGAAATCAGCGAATAATAGACCTGAATGTTGTCTCATGTTTTTAGCTTATATGTGGCATTGTAACGAAACCATTAGAGACCATTTGTTAATAGCATTGCAAGTGTCTGCATTATTAGAGGCTATTATCTGCTTTGCAGTTTATTATAATGTATACGTTTAAATAATAAAAAATAATGCTCGTTTTATGACAAAATTCAATAGGCCCTATTTTGTTGATTAAAAAATATTCGTATCCTTTAGAAGCATGTGTACATTTGACTGAAAAATATGACATTGTTGCTCTGATTTACAATATAATTTGCGTATCATTTGAGACAAAGATTGACATAACTTGCTTAATACAATTTGTTATTATTTTAATGATTAACTAAATATATAAATTTTAAAAAGTATACTTACTGACATTGTAACAGCAATTTAATTGGTCAGAACTACATAGAAAAGTCCATAGGAGCTAAACAAGACTTCTACCGATATGAACAGTATCATAGTCCATCGGTAATTTCTGTCATTAGTAATTTAAAAACTTTAAATATTATATTATTATGTGAAACTTTGGATTAAATGCTTTATCTCTTCTTGCCTCTTATTTACAAAATCGCACCCAGTCTGTTGTTATTGAAGGTGATACATCTCCTTCCTCTCCTCTTCTTACTGGTGTGCCTCAAGGTTCTGTTCTTGGTCCTCTGCTCTTTTGTCTCTAGACTTCTCCTCTCAGTCACATCTTTTCTAATTCTAGTGTTTCTTATCATCTCTATGCTGATGACACGCAGCTGTAGATCATTTTGTTAAAAGTATTTATATTTATTTTTGTCACTGAGTATTAACATAATACTGTTCCAACATTGCTCATCATATTTATTGTCTAGTCAGAGTTTTAAATAAATCTGTTTTTGTTTTGTTGTTCTAATCAATCTTTGTTTTGATCCTATAGTCAGATGATGATTGTTACTACATTGGCAGACTACGTGATGATTATTTATCATCTGCTGCGTTGAGCACATGTCACGGTCTCATCAGGTTCTTTATGTTTTAGTTTGTTTGTAATAAAACAACTATTTAAGATGAAATCAGTTTTAGTCTCAAGTTATGTCAGGTAAGTCATGAATAAAGAGATGAGCTTCACAAAGTTAACAATTATGAACCTTCAGATTCAAGTATAGTATTATAATGCATGCAATGACTGATATTTTGATTGTAGAGGACAAATCTGGGACCAAGAAGAAGAGTTTTACATAGAACCTTCTTTCAGTTCAGTTTCTACATCACACATACATATCATCTACAGACAGTCAGACAATCAACACAGCCACAACTTTACTTGTGGTAACATATATACATATATATGTTTTTGTGCAAATTTTCATCTTTTTTCTTCTAAATGAATGATTTATAAATGTACAATAATTAATTGTTAGAGATTTTGTTACGTTATACTTTAAATTTCTACCTCGTGAGATGTTGTTAAAGAGGCAATTAATAAATTCTTCGTTATTTAAAAATAATTACAATGTATAAATTATATTGATAATATTGAATTTTATATGATATTTATATTTCAGGTCATAAAGACGAAACTAATATTAAGTTAAATGAGAGAATGATTGACAGAAAGGTGTGTCTTTATTTCTTTCATTAAATATATCTCTGACTTATGACTGAATTTAAAATGTAAATGACATCTACATTTACAACATTATTTATTGCAAATTGTGATTAAAACTTACAATGTAGAAAGCGATTGAAATAATTTCATTGGATGACAACTTTTTGTTTCTGTTTCAATGTCCTTGAGTGAATTAATAATTAGATTAATTTTATTAATTTCATTATTTTGTAAATATTTTACAACTAGTCTACTGTGCTATTTTCTTAAATTTATATTGAATTAAATATTTAAATATTTTATCTCAAGATTCAAAATGAAAGGTTAAAGCGCGCAGTGACAGATCATCTTGATCCACCAATCATAGAGCAGCAGGATTCTTCTCAACCAATCAGAGTGGTAGAATTATATGTTGTCAATGATGTTGAACAGGTTAAATATTTTTCTGTTAATTTTCTCCCATCCACCCACTCCCACCGCACCCCCACCCACCCCCACCCACCCCCACCGCACCCCTATCCACCCCCTACTTGTTTAAATTAATTCAGCCTCTCTCAGTTTCTGTTATCAGTTGTTGAAGCTCTATGTTCAAAATATAATATTTAAAAATTGCTACTTTGCTCCAAACGGTTTAGTTTGTTAAAATCTCATTTTGTGATGAAATCTGATTGTACTTGTATCATATTTTTGTTTGAGTTCTAATGTGATATATTTCAGTATCATGCGATGCAACAAAATGAAGCTGAAGTGATAAGAAGAACTAAAGATATTATCAATGTTGTTAATTCTGTAAGCGGACTATTCTCATTGTTCTAAATTGTAGAACTTTCAATACTTTCACACTAGTGCTTACACTAATACTCTTCTATAGCAGATCATCTGTCTATCTTGGGTTGTTAGTATTATGCGGTATATTAGCTCTTCTAAATGTAAAATACAGGAATAGTTTTGTATCACTATCAAAGTTTTTTTTTATGCTGAAATATAACTTTGTGGTTAATACACTATAAAATGCCATAACTTGAGTGTATAATATAATCAATCACATAAATACGAGCCATATTTCGTGTAATACATTAAGCCTTATATTTATTGTATGTTAGATATTATATTGTATGTTAGATATACCGCCCACTTGGTATATATGTTGCATATTGTATGTTAGATATACCGCCCACTTGGTGTATATGTTGTATATTGTATATTAGATATACCGTCCACTTGGTATATCTGTTGTGCTTGTTGGCATTGAGATCTGGACAGAGAGGAATCTAATCGCTGTGTCAGGTGTACCTGATGAGACGATGAATGCTTTTATTGAGTACAGAAGAAAGTTTATCAATCCTAAACATCGTAATGACAATGCTCAACTTATCATGTAAGAAACTTATATATACATAAGTTTCTATACATAATTTTCAATTGACAATGATATATCTATAAAATAATTGCAAACATAAGCTTAAAGTATAGAGAAGCATGATGATAAATTAAAGAGTTTAAATCTTTGACGAATAATCATTGTTACATTTACTTGTATTATAGAGGTCGTGATTTAGGAGAAGGTATTTTAGGTAAAGCTCCAATTATGACAATCTGTACACATCAATATTCAGGGGGAGTTAGTGCTGTAAGATTTTCTTATTTACTTTATTTATATAGTTACTTTTATTGCATTACTAAAATTATCTATCAGTCTATTTTACCTGATTATTTTACTATATTTATTAAACAATATTACTATTGTAAAACATTTATTGTACAATAATTTTTTATAATGTAATATACATGTCAGTTCTTTGTCCATAAGTATATGTACATATGAACTCGTATTTGGTTTGCATCAGGATCGCAGTACATCAATATTTCCTATAGCGACAACAATAGCTCATGAATTGGGTCATAACTTTGGCATGGGGCATGATGGGCTGCAGTGTACATGTCCTGATGACAGATGTGTCATGTCAGCAAGCGGAAGGTATATATATATATATGGCACACTGAACATTATTTTATCATTTGTTTATTATATTTAGTATTAAAATATTAATCATGTATGATTATCATAGATACATTGTAGTTTTCATATTTTCAACTTTAATATTATTTACGTAGACTTCATATAAGTCATGTATAAATGGTAACTATGTAATGTTATCTGATTTGTCTGCCAGTGGTCGTAAGAGCCCGACACG
>JAQIXG010003214.1:0-15477 GCA_034700105.1 Oconnorella tubifera
TTGTAAACATTTATATTTAAATAATTAAAACTGTTAAATATTCGTGAGCCTTTATTGCAATGTGGTTAAAATTTCCGTAGAATAATTACGTGTATGTAATAATCCACATAAACACCGTTGCGTTACCGTGCTTTGCTAATGTTACCGCAACGTTAATAACGCTCTTTTTAACGCGATCGATTCGAAAGATTAAACCGGATGTGCTTCGGAATAAAATGGCGGCTGTTTATTATCGTGTGAGGGTAGATTTCTCAGATTCAGGCATCTTTATAATAAACGATAAATCTTGTTTTACAGCTGCTGCTACGATATTTGAATGTACATACATATAGAATATTTCCTTTTTATCTGAATTCAAAAATATTGATGTGTTCTTGATAGTTGTTTGTAAATGAATGAGAGTAATTAATTCATATTAAGTGGCTTGTCGAAAGAGATTATTATAGTTTAATTATACTCGTCAGTTCAAATCTTAATTTGATTTGAATTTAATTTGAATTTAAATCTTAATTTAAGACTTGTGAAAAGTGTGAGTAGATTGTGAAAAGTAACTGATTAAATTAAAATTGATTGTAAATGATTAAAAATGCAATAAATTTAAAAAAAAATGAAAAAACTTTTGAATTAACGTGGTCTAAATGTCATTGTAACTAAAAAAAGGTGTAGGCTCTTTGTATAACGGTTTCGGTCACAATATTAAAAACAAATTCCAATAACACTATTTTCATTCTTCACTACAAGTTAATATTACACAGCGGCACAAATAATAATATATAGACTCGATATTTAGCTGAATCAAAATGTCATACAACTGTTAAAAGCTGAAAGTATTTTTTATTTCAATTTACACGATTGACCCAAGGCTATTAAAATGCAGTAAATCTTTTCGTTTAACTCAACCAGATGTCGCTACTGTAATATCGTTTACTGAATGCATATTATAATTCTGCTGTAAATATTGTTAGTAAACTATAATACACTCACTATTGTTTATATGTAGGTTGTAATCATGCACATTGAAACTTTCTTATTGTAAATCTTATTATTTTGTCTTCTATTTATCGTTTGATAAAATATAATCATTAATTTCTCTTTATATTAGTGAAGTGGTTAGAACGCAGGATTCGAAACGTAAAAGTTACAATATAATAATAGTCAGCTTTGTTAAAAAATCTGCTTTTCAACATTTTACCTATTGTTGTTTAGTATTAATTAAAAATGTACTATTTGAAAAATTAATATAAACAATCAAATTTGGGTAGTGTTGGCTTTATTTGTATTAGTCCTGAGAGATCGAGCATGGGCCAGTCGCCGCAGCCCATAGACTGCGGCGACTGGCAGCCCATAGGCTGTGAATGATTTGACCAGAAGCGATTGATTATTTGTCCTCTAGTAATATATCATAAAATAGATAGATTATTACAGTAAATGGCTTGTATTTATATATTATATTGCTTTTGTAATAATATTTAATCACATGTGGGTAAAACTTTGTCGCATAACTATCTGATAATTACTATAAATGAGAGTTTTAATTGGCTAACAGTAGGGAAGCATTGCTTTTTATTATCCATTACTATATTGATCGAAAGCGATAGATCACTTTCATTTGGCTGCACAATGTGAGTTATTGTATCAACAAGAGAATTTTTAGCTTGTTTTATTGATATGTTGTGTACAGCGAGGCATCTTTTTTAACCTTCCACGCCCCTTAGTTAAAATGAATATATTCAGCTGGTTGCATACATCTCACAAACTAATTCAAAACACCAACCCTAATTCTAACCTTAATTATTGCAGATACATAGCAGTTTTGCGTAGATTGACATTTTTACTGTGGCATAAGGGCGGATCCGGTTAAACAATAAGGCCTTGCTGCAGAATCTTTATATATTATAAGAGAAAGGTGGGAGAGACTCCGTGAGGGGTGCCGGTTGTGGTATGAAAAACTTTAAAATGTAAATACTATATAATTAAGAGTAATAAATTGACTGTTGACAAGACAAAGAGTATCAGATAAATGATTATGGTTAGATAATGAATTCAAGCTGACGGATTCAAATTTGTGATTTTGAAGAAATCTGCAAACGTTTACTTCAGGATGCATAGTTTTAAATTAATTTAGCAGTCTTTATTAATCATTGACCTAATTTTTATATTTTACTGAAAGTTTAGTTGTTTTTTGTTGTTCAGTGTTATAGTACTGGTTTTTATATGCTTTAATATTAAAAAGACTTTTGAAAACTTCCTTTACATTTGTTAATCTTTTTCACTAAATCTTTTTGTTATTAAACTTTAAAACTGATTGAGATTTAGATCTTAATCTGTCATTTTGTTTTATTTCTATTAATATTTATCAAGTTGCATATATTTTAATAAATTAATTATATTTGCTGATTTTGTATTTAAATATAAACCAATCCCTGTGCTCACTTTTTAAGAAAAGATTCCTTAATATCTTAATTAAAAACGAAAAGTATTTTACAGCTTTTTTGTTTCTTTACTCATATAGACAGGTGCATATCATTATCATCGTCATCATCATTATCGCTGCTCTCGTCATCATCGAAATACATATTCACTTTGACATTTTGTTCTCTCTCTTTCTCTTTCTTTTTCTCTCTTTCTTTCTTTCTTTCTTTCTTTCTCTCTGTCTGTCTCTCTCTCTCTCTCTCTCTCTCTCTCTCTCTCTTCTCTTTCTCTCTGTCTCTCTCCGTCTCTCTAGACATGTCTGTCTGTCTCACTGTCTGTCTCTGTGTCTCTGTCTTTTTGTCTCTCTGTGTCTCTGTCTCATCCTCTCTTGCGCCTGACGAGACAATATTGATTGCTTCGCCTTGAGAATCTTAAATTATTTCTATCGCATTTATTTTGTTTTATTCCATTTTCTTTGTGTTTCTCTTTTATTCAAAAACTACTTTATTTTCCACTCCAATAGAAAGGTTTAAAGTCACATTTTGAAATATATACAAATAACACAATACAAATACAAATCAAATCTAATGCTTTTAACAATTTGTAATTACTAAATGTATTAATAATTACAAATCTAATTTGACAAATACTTAATAATATACAATTTAAATAACATTCAATAAATATGCAACAAAATAAGAAACTCAATTTGATTTCGATTCAAGTTCATTTTTTGTGTGTTCGATACATGCACTCGATTTTGGTTTGTGAAGGATCCTTGAGGGGGGTGGAAGGTGGGACGATGGGGGCATATTTCTTTTAAATTTATTAATTGCAAGCTTGCAACCATTTATATAGATTACTGTTTATAAATCCAATGTTATAATCTTTCAATATGTAATCGTCAAATAATTTTGTTGAAATTAAATCGCGGAATTTGCTAGAGGTTGTTTCAGAATCTGAAACATATAAATTGTCCCCCCATCCACACCCCCCCCCCCTTAAAAAATAGATGACCTGGATTCGCTATTGATTTTTGCTATCTATTGTAATGAGAGACGATAATATTAGTAGATTTTTTAACCATCAATGTATGGTATAATTTTTTAATAATTTTAATAAATAAACGTTGATTTATTATCAGTGTTTTTATGTGAAATCTAAATGTTGTTTATAGATTGACACTGTCAGTGTTTATCATGAATAGAGAAACCGAGCGCAGATTTATTATTTGATCAATTGATATTAAATTTTGTATTGCTTTTTATGTTGCATCAACGTTTTGACATTTTTGATTTAATACAAATATTATCTGATACTATGTAGACTTATTGATATTTTGCAGCGCGTGCAAACTTTCTGGCAAGGGTTCTCCTAATATTACAACAAATATATTAACAAAAATATACAATATTCGATTATTAAATCCCCCCCCCCTCTAGTTAGACTATAATTTTTAAAGATTTGTAAATCTTTAGTTTCACAGTTTGAGAAATGCAAAACAAGTTATTGATTTGAAGTGATTTTCTTTAATTTCTGATGCTGCATAATTTTTCATGCGCTGAATTCTTTTCCAACATTTTTTATATTTAAAAAATAAAATAAAGTAAAATCTTTTTATACTTAATAAGAAGTTAAATTTGTTTCTATTTTTTCGTTTATAATGATAATAGTATTATGAAATTACTGTATACAAATATATCAATTTTGATGCTTTTAAAGTATAAAATATTAATTGTTATTATTGAAGCTCTATAATCGCCATTGTTTATGGACTAATAATACTCTCAATAATACTCCCATAAACTTGATTTGTTCTGAGTTGTGATGTCATTTAATTTCAGAAGACTACAAAATGAAACAGATATGAATTTTTTCACTTTGTTCTGACTAAATTTTTTCAAATATTTTTTGTAATAGGTGGAAGGTGGGGGAGGTGGGGGGATATTTGCCTGTTTTTTTAATACAAGTAGGTATTTGAAATTTTAAGCAAGGTCTTTGTCTGCTACGCGCGTCTGAATTATAAGAATAAGGGAAACGTTCCGTGTATTATTCAATAAAAAGAAAAAATAAATTCAATTTATGTAAAAGTAAAATATTCTTGTGTTCGTGGGTATAATTGTTCTTATCTGCGTAATTGTAAATTTTCTTAATAAATTATTTTAGTATTAAATTAAGCACGAGTTAACTGAGACTTGATTTTAATGGGGTGTCAAACAATCTGTTTGCATAAATCTATTGATTGTATGGTTTCGTAATTTTATATGTAATTTGTTTATTTGATTTTTGTTTATTTGCTATATTCTTATGCGAAAATAAAGATTTATAAACAACAGTTTTAGATGTACCAATATTATTTTTGAGAAACAGTATAGAATAATACTACTACTTCTGAAATATGTGATTCTTTTGCCTTTCTGCTTAAGTGTACTGATTTTTAATACATGTTGTCCAGCAAAAATACATACAATTTCATCCTGAGTGAGAGTTAATTTCATTTAATATAAAAAATTACGGTTTCATACAAAGAGTGCAGCTCAATCGATTCTGACTTTCTCATCTAATCGCAGCATTGCTACATTTCATGTATAATGAATCAGTAATGATATTTTGTTCATTTATAAGGTATTTTTATGTTTTTAGAGAAACATGTTATATAATTCGAATTCTACTTTTAATTCATTCATTTAAAAAAAATTTTGGTTTCTAATTTTCTAAATTTCTTCAGATATTCTTCTAATATATTGTATGGAATAAATTTTTCCCTATCTTTCTCTCCTAATTTACTATTTTAATTTGTGTTAACATTTATATATTTTGTTCCTTTTATATTTTCGTTTGCACACCTTTTTCTTTGCCTTGAATATCTTGGTAGTCTAGTGACATAGAAATAAATTCCGTTATCGATCAGTTTTCTTTCGCGCGCGATGAATAATCGATTCAGCAACAAAACCTCTGACATTGCACCGAGATCATGTACGATGTGAAATGTATCTAATTGTTTTACTTCTAATCTCTTTTCTAATACATATCGTGTAATTTCGTGTTTATTTCAAATGGAGTAATGATTCTGCAGATTATATTTCAGAGACGTTTCAATTTTAAATCGATAAGTTGTAATTTTTATCGTTATAGTGTTATTTAGTTAAGGAATTTGACAGACAAATGCAAGTCCCGCCCCTTAGTTTTATGCAAATTTTGTTTTTATTCGATATTTGAACTATATTGGGATTGCCATTCTATAATTAAATTCAGGCAGTTTCAAAAATTTAGCTCGTCTTAAAAAACACTGGAGTTTTATGTCTGCCTTAATGGTGAAATTTCTGTCCGGGATAAAGTAATCTGCTCCCAATTTAGTAAAACTAGGACCCTACACTGAAAAATTAAAATGTAAGTTGCTGCCTATGTTTTTACCACAGAAACAATTCCATTTGTCCCCCTCACTTCCTTTAGCGCTTCCTCCCTCCAATTTGAAAATATGATCAAATTAAGATTTGTCTATTTTATGAATATTGTTTCAGTTATGACTAATTTGATCATATATTAAAGAGCAGTAGAATTTTGTAGGCACGATTAACAATTTTTATTTGAAGTGATATAATAACAAGATCACGCAATAAATTGTAATTGATAACAAAGGTTGGACTGATTTGAAATTATAACCTCTTCTCGTAAATATTTTTATTACATATATCTAAAAATAATCAATTGTTTCTACCACAAAGTTTCGCAGTGAATGTTTATAATTGTTTGATAATTATTAAATTATGTAAATGAGCATTTTTATTAAATTTACAAAACTTATGATATCAATATTAATCGATGGATTTATAATATTATTTATTAGTTGATTAATATATCAGTATTATAAATTAAATCGTAAATAATGAAAGGATTTATTAAACAGAATAGATTATAAATAGCTGATAAAATTATATTGCTTAATTAAAACAGTATTTCTGATCAAATGTAATACAGGAAGTTAAAAACAATTATTACTTTTCGTGTTGTTAACTTCCTTGATAATTTAATGAAGAATTGTAACTGTCAGCGAAGCTTTAATTAAAGATCAGTGTTTTAAAGTTTAAAATGAATTTTTATTCTTTTTGTTGCTTAATGTCACATCAGCACAAAAAGGCTACTTCGTGTCTTTCAAATACAGTTATTTAGGAAAATTATGCCATAAATATAAAGTACTTATCTTTCAAGTGTCAGAAACTACACCAAAAATTCCAGAAAACATTTCGTTTTGATAATTTTTTTTTGAATTTACAGAGGTTATTGAAAAGAAATTTGTAATAAATGTTTACTAATCTGTTTATTTATTTGTTTGTTAGTTTATTGTTTGTTTGTTTACTGTGTGTTTATTAATTTGTTTATTTATTTGTTTGTTTGTTTAGGATGAAGTGCTTGCTGAGGAAGAAAAATTTGTTCTAAAAATAGAAGATCTCCTGAATTGGGTTGCGGATGAGTCATTATTATGGTCATGTGGCTTAGTTTTGACTGACAGCTTGAGAGAGTCACGTGATGAGGATTCAAACGAAATAGAAAGGAAACCATTGGCTGAATTATTGTCATCCAAAAATGGTCATTTTCATTGCAACGATATTGCAACATGCATTTCTGGTACAGTTTTAATATAGTAAATATGTTCACTGTATGTAATATGCACTTTAGATATTGTATTATATTTATTATAGTTTTAATTAAGTGGTACGCTTATAAAATACAATACAATATAATAAATTAAATTTGTACAGGTTAGAGTTAATTTTAAAATTCTGTAGCGTTTTATTAACATTTCAAACAATTGTGCTTTTAATAGTAGGTACATATATTAATTCTTCAGCTTATCTATCTTTTTCAATTGTCATAAACTGATCATTTGTGTTTTATGTTTAATCAGGCAGTGATGACATGGATTGCCATGTCAATGACGTCAGTTGCACTAATCCAGAATTCAGTGTTTCTCAAAAAGTCTTGTCTTCCGGTGCTTTCCAGAAAAATCTAGAATCTTGTAGACCTTTTAGAAATAATAAATCCTGTACTACTAATCACGACAACCTAGATGTCATCAACCCTAAACCTTTTCAAAATAAAAATATTTCAAATAGTCTTGATAAACTAGGTGTCGAATCGGCTGATTTTTCTCAACTTTCAGCTATCGATGCTACTCTGCCAGTTACTTCTAGCGCCGAACCTAATTGCTCATTAATTAGACCAATTAGTCCTTTAATTGTGCCTATTAGCTCTGCAAGTAAGCCTAATAGCGTAATACCTGTTGATCCTATTAAGTCTTTTAAAACTTTAACTACCTCAAATGGAATTATTACTTCTTCGGTAAAATCTCTTAACCCTTTACCTACTAATAATGATCTTAACCCTCTTGTTGCTGTTGTTAACCCTTTGATGTCCTCTAATGCTTTTGATTCCGCCACTCATCTATCAACAGCCGTTATAAGTTTCTCGCAGTACTGTCGCTATCGCGCAATGTTAAAGCGTTTAGAACAGTGTCGCGACGTAAAGCTAGTTCTGACGTTGCTGTCCATTGCGAGCGGTTTGTCCGTTTGTTGTCTGCGCACGCATCGTGTCATGTTTTGTAGAGACGTCACGGAGAGCACGCTATTGCAGGATCACGAGTGTCGTCTTAGTCATCTCGGTGAGTGAATAGAAAAACAGAGTTGATTTGATAGTAAAAGTTAATATTTTTGACATTTGATGTTATTGCGCAACTTTTAGAATGTACAGCACCGTTATATGATGATTAAATGAGAATCGGGAACATTTCTAGATCGTGTTGACTGCTCAGTTGATCATTAATAAAAATAATACATGTATTTTGATAGTGATCTTAATATATTGCTGATATTTTAATAAAATATACTTAAAATATTTAGTGTAAATATTGATTTTCAAAATTGAATCATTATTGATTAAAAAAAATGGTCTATTTTCTCACTGATAACTGACTCTACTAGCTGTTTTATAAATGTTATTTTTCATTTTAATGTTAAAGTTTTTGTTCTTCAATTTATAGTAATTATTTTATGCTATCTTGTTTAGCTCCTGTTCTCAAAGGTCGTAAACGTAAAAGAAAGATCGCTAACAAGAACGTAGAGTCGGAGGACTCGACAGAATCAGAAACAAGTTCTGAGAAGAATTTGAAAGATCTCAGTAAACATTCCATCGAATCTCATTTCAATTCAGATTCTCAGGTTTAGTTTAAATTTATTATTACTGCCATCTTGTGAATGGATATTTATAGGTTTATTTGAATCTTATTAATTGTGACATCTTGTGAGTGTGTCTGAATTGCAACTTAAAAAATAAAGAAATTTCTTAATAAATATTACTGCCCTGCTTACTTTTAATCTTTTATCAAATTCGATTTTAATTATACAGTGAGTTCTACTTTTGATTGTTGTTTTTTTTATAATGTTTGCATGTAAAATTGTCAATTTTTTTTTAATTTTTTAAAATAATTTGCTGATTCCTAGTTTAAAAGGACTAGATGTTCGTTATAATTGATAATTATTAGAACCCTTCCTTGGACTGGTTTTAAACTTAGTTATATATAAACAGATACAATGCATATATTCTAAACTCTATACATAGTCAATGCCTTTTATTTTTAATTATAATAGAACGAATATTGACTTAATATCTCAAATAATATTATATTTACACTTCGTTCAGTTGTCAAATTCAAAACTTGGACAAGGTTCAGAAAGCAAACGAAAGAGAACAGCTAAACTAGAGGAAGAAGATTTCTTAAAGAAACTTTACAAACATATGGATGATCATAGTATGCCCATAGGACGAAAACCTATTCTTGGTTTTAAAGAAGGTTAAACAATCCTTTTAATTGATTATAATCGGTTATTGTGATGTTAATGGTTATAAATAAATGATTATATATTCTGATAATTGGTTATAAATGATTATGATTGATTTTAGATAGTTGTTATTGATCATAAATCGTTATAAATGATTATAAATATGACTGTAATTAGCTTTTCATGTTTGTATACAAATTGTAATTCACTTGTGTTTTGACGTTGTCTCGATTAATTGATGAATTGATTGATTGATTAATTGATTAATTCATTGATTAATTGATCATATGATATATATTTTTTCAGTGGATTTATACCAGTTTTACAAATATACACAAAGCTTGGGAGGTTATCAACAAGTGAGTAACTTTGATATTTAATTTTACCATTATTGCGACAATATTTTATTTTAAATATAATGTTGTTTTCTTGTTCTATTCAATGTAACATGGTATCGTATGCTACTATGATTTATTTAGTACTGCGTTTAGAGTACCAATTTAAAATTTGAGAAGAATATTTATTATATAAAACTTAATACAATATTATATACTAAAATCTATCTTATTTTTGAAATATACTTGCATATAAATTCTAAATATTATTATTCAATATTCTTTTATGCTGATGTAACGTTAAGCCTCATACAACATTAGCAAACAAACTAGCCATGTTAGCTGTAGATACAGAATGATGATAATGATGACAATAATTATGATAATGATGACAATAATTATGATAATGATGATTTTTAAATCATACAGGTGACCGACAAGCGTTTGTGGAAACACGTTTATGATCATTTGGGCGGATGTGTTGGGAATACAAGTGCTGCCACTGGAACGAGGCGAATCTATGAAAAGTAAAGTTGTTTTAAAACTTGTTGTGATGCTTCCTGAAATTTCTTAATGCTTATTTGATGGTGGGGGTGAAATTGAAAGCTTGGGAATAAAAACTTCAAGAAAAGTGAATTGTAATTATTAACGATGACATGTTGATGATGATTATAATGATAATGATGCGGTTTCCTTACTCTCTCTTTAATTTTTTAAAATTATAAATAAAGCGAATGTTTACTAAATCAAATGAATTACAGATAATTAATTACGTAATCACTAAGTCGTTATTTTTACAGTAATTATTTGACAATCATTATATTTAATGATGTTATACAATTAGACACTTTTTTAATTTCACCAGGTTACTGCTTCCTTATGAGATTTATCTCGCCAGTTTAAAGGGAAAGAAATCGTCAAGAATTGGCAATAAGAAGGCTGCACAGAAAGCCATCAATACAACATCCGCATTAGTAAACAAGATCGACAATAAGAATCAAATTAGTGCACAAAAACTGGATTACTACAGTGATGAGAAGCAACAGCATTCAGAAGTAGAAACTGAGGGACCCATATCTTACTTGGATGATGAACAAGAAATGTTGCCGAAGAAAAAGGTATTAAAAATTACTGTAAGGAAATGTGAAGCAGTTGTTTTAACGGTGTGTGTATCTTAAATCTATTGATGTAGATAATTCTTGTATTTTCGAATTTTTCGAAGTATCAAAAAGAGAGGCGCGGAAATGAAATGGTTTTTTTAATATAGCTAGTTATTTAATTTCTGAAAATTAAACGATCTAGTTTCTAATCTCATTCAAATTATAATTAATTTTTTTGTATTTACAGTGCGTTGAGTTAAAATGCGAGAAACCAGTAAATAGTGATCAAAGTTGTGTAGCTAACTATGTCAAAATTCCTGAAAAATTAGCAACGAATCGTCCCAGTGATGTGGATTCTGTTGAACTAAAGCCTGAAACTACTATGGAGGTACCAATTCCTTCAAATATTGAACTGAATTCATTTGCATCCTCTCCTACATTGCAAGACTTTAAATCAGAACAGATGGACATAGAGTCTGAACATCTTCAAGATGATAAAAAATTGTCAAAAATGGCTAACTCATCGAATACATTATCCACATTTAAAAGTGAAGATAATCAGCCAAACAAAATTTCTGGTATCAACTTTGCATTTGTTACTTCAAATTCAGAAATTAATCATGCCACTGAGCTAAAGACAAATTATTCAAAGTGTATCAACTCTGTGAACTGTGATAACTCAACATGTAGTAACTCCATAACGTTAGACTCTGACTTGCACTCTACTGGAGTTATTACACACACCTCTTCGTATAATCCATCTAAACTTCCAATTACTTCCTCCAGTTCAAAGTCCAGAATTGACGCCATCGGATGTTTTAAGAATTTTCCGATGTCTGATAATTTACACAGTACAGAAGGGAGCACAGTATCACGGAGGCTCTTGTCTGGGGGCAAGACCCTCATTGATGAGGGTACTTCATTATCTGAGACAGTTTCACCTAAACGTCCTACGGACAAATCTTTAGGAGCAATGTCAAAATTATATCCTCGAGTAAATAAACAAGGAAATAATTGTCATTCCATGAATGTTTCTAAGCGAATTCGAGATGTTGCTTCAACATCTTATTTTAATAAATCTTCGATATCACGAACGAATGATTCTTTAAACCATAAAAGTAATAATTCAATATCTTGCAATTTTGAACGTTTCAATGTGCCTACATTTCGAGAAACAAATTCTACTCATTCTGTCATTTCAAAATCAATGTCAAGTTTAGCATCCAGGTCAATAAACTCTCATAATCACCTCATGAAATCCTATAATGCACAAAAGGCATCGTACAATCATTCTGTCTCAAAAAGACCTCGATCAAATAATGAAGACTCGTCATCTAATGCCTTTGCAGAGCAATTTTCTGAAACAACACGAAATATAACAATTTTCGACGATCAGCCAACAGATCTGAGTATGAAAACACTGAAGAATCAGGAAGAGTTGGTTAAACTTGAGAGAGTAAATGCTCCTTATATTGAGGACCAAGATGAACCTCTGGATCTCTCATTGAACATTCGAGAACATTCTAGAGACGCTGAGATCCTTGCCGCTGATGGACTGATGGATTTAATGCGGCGAAGGATATCATCTAGATCCACAGCAGGTTTGGATTATTTAGGTCAAAGCTTATCCAGGTCAGATCAGAGTGGATTTAGATCAGGTCACGGAGAATCTAGGTTAGGTCATAATGGATTACATCAGACATCAACGATGAGTGGTTTAGCCTTTTCAGCGGCTTCCAGTTATCCATCCGCAGAGGTAAAGTTATTGTTGTATTTCACTTGTTGTTTATTATTTATTATTGTTGTTGTTTATTGTTTTTATTCTTGTTTTTTATTGTTGTTAAATGGTTTTTTAATTGTAGGGTATTTAACTTTGTGTTATATTTAAACAGTTTTCTTACAGTCTAAAAAGCTGTCGAACGTTTCACTATTTATATTATCTACAAGAGAACATTTGCAGCGCATAAATGAAACTTCATAATAAACTGATTCGGATTTTTTTATACAATTGTGATTTTTGCCAACTTTGTCCAAGTCATAATAAATGGATTTCTGATCAGATTTTTAAGAAATTCTTCAGCTCCAGTAGTATTTAACAAATTTTCTAATTTAGATGCTTTATCTTTTATATCGCCTCTTAACTTTTAAGATAACAGTTAACAATTAACAGAACAGTTAGCAGTTAAGTTAACAGTAAAGTTAGTAGTGCTCTTTGAAACTTCTGACTTAAATTATTCTGATTTTGAATAAACAGAATATTTTAATTATTTTTCTCAATATTTTCTGCTAGATTTCTGGTCTTAGTATGTCCAACTTGGCTCAGATTCTGCCTCTATCCTCCCTCGTGCCACCTTATCACTCAGCATTCCCAACTGCTTTCCCTTCCACCACATTCCCCTCTCAATTCTTGTCCTCAGTTCTTTCAAAACCCAGCGAGGAATACATTTCTTCCTACGCTTGGTCTCAGATGTTTGCTGACAGTCTTGCTTCATCATCATCAATATTATCATCATCAACATCATCGTCATCATTACTTTCAACTTCACTGCGTAACATAGACTTCAGTGTTCAACATCCTTCATCCCATCAAACCTATAAATACTAATCATTTTCAGCATTTTTCTAGGTCAATATGAACACTATTACGGAATATTTAAAATATTACTTGTTATTGCTATCAATAAGTCTCAGTTTGGATCGTTTGACCTCAGAACACCGTGTGGTCATTCCTGATGATTGATTTAATTATAATTCTTCAATGATTAAATAAACGTTAAACTTAAATATGATTATTCTGACTGTAAGTCTATCTGGTGCTATAAAGCAATTCTAAATTTTCAAATGTCACAGTGAAAATCTGAAACATTCAAAATATCAAATAAAATGCAAGGGTGATTTTAAGACCTCTGGGTAAGGTTCACTATTCTCACCAGTGATACAATAATATCCTTTTTTTGTATCAACTTTATAAACTTCATTATTGCAATGTATCATTTGTTTAATTACTGTTTTGGCTGTATTGCAATATAGTTATTTCTGTGTTGTTTCTTTGGGTTACAAAAAAAATCTAGACACATCAAGATATGCAAGATGGTACCCCAACAAAACGGCCCCGAATAGATTATTCCGACAAATGGTCTCGTCAATTCATTTAATAACTAATCCTATACTATCCTATACTTAACCCTAACTTGAAGTTAAGTAAGAACTCGAAGGAAGTTAAGTAGTAACTCTAACTTCAGTCTAAACCCGAATCCTAACCCTATGAATTAAAATCTTCCAATTTGTCGGGGCCGTTTTGACGGATCACGATATCAAATATAGACCTATTATATTTTAGACCAAATTAAGATTAAAACAGTAAATCCGACAGAGGGTTGCAAATACATGATCTAAATTTTACAGCTTTTAATCTATCGATAGGCAGAAAGAAAAATTAAAGATTAAAGTCTATATGATAAAGTGCTGAACCCGTGATCTCTCTTCCAGTGAAATACTGTAGAAAGATGAAGATTTTTCACTTCTTACTAAGAAGTGATGGATCCATATGGGCGATAGAACCTTCCCCCCCCCCCCGCCAACATAGTTGCGTCATTTTTCTTCAATAGATTCATTGCAAGCTATCTTGCAGGATAAGTCGTAAAATATTTTCGTCAAATGTAAAAGATGTGTATGTATTGTAGACAGTAATAAGTGTGAAAATAACATTGTGGCTAAATTTGTGGCGGTTGCTGTTGATAATCTGCAATATAATATTATAACCCCCCCCCCTCTCCCATCTACTAGATCTCCTGAATCCGCCATTGGAGATAATTACACAGATGGCTTTCAAAAGATTATCATAGTTGTCAAAGTTGATTAATTAATTATAAATTTATAATTAGTTTCTGATTATTTATTATAATTAATTATAATAATTCAATTTATTAAGTAATTTTAAAAGATTGGATTTTTGACTTAACTTAAATAGCTTTCATTTGCACAGTATTTCATAAAATATGCAAAAAAACAATGAAATATTAGCAGAAAAACAAAAATCCTCTCTGATCTAATCCTAAACTATAGCAAAAGTTCTGGCTGCGTAAGAGTACTTATTCATATATACGCATTTATTACATATGGGCCTACACGACTTATAAATTAAAGTACACTTTATTGTATTTTTACTGTATTTATTTTTCATTGCTTTAGGATCAGTTGCCTAGTCGAGATCTAATCGTCTAAAGAAGGGAGGGGAGGGGAGGGGAAGAAGTAGTATTACTAGCAGTAGTAGTAGGCGTAGCTATTATTTATTTGCACAAAATTTCACACAATTAATAAAAAAACAATGAATTGTATACAGAGTACCAGAAAACGAAAAAAAATCCGATTTAAGATGGTCGTTAAATTTTAGTTGGTCAAATTTCAGATTAGCTCGAAAGCTAATCTAATTTTTTCCACCAAATCATGTGATTTTTTTTTGCGTAATAGTAGACCTAAGCCTACTTTTTCCTCTCTTGTAATGTACCGTATACGCTTCAAATGCTTACAATCGCAATAATGGTGGGACGGATTAGCCCCAAAACTTTAAAGATTATAAAAAATACAAAAATAGATCATCAAAAATAAGATTATGTGGTTAACGGTTTGCTCACTTAATTTTTAGCGACTTTTTTAGCTCAGATATTTTTTATATACTTAAAAAATATTTCATTTTAAAATTTAAATAATGAAATATTTTTGCTCACTTTATTTTTAATACGTTTTGCTCACTTTATTTTTAATACGTTTTGCTCACTTTATTTTTAATACGTT
>JAQIXG010003215.1:0-15477 GCA_034700105.1 Oconnorella tubifera
CTGTAGGCAACAACATAACATATAAACATCAGTACTACTGAAGAATAAAAAATAATTAAAAATAATTATACAAATAGTTATAGCAATTGCAAACTTTAAGTCGTCCTATAGATTATAATTATAAATAAAAAATAATATTAACAGTTTTTATGTAATCTTATAATTTAAACAATATTACCCCTCATCCTTAAACAATAAATTCACGTAGCAAAAACAATTAAATAGGTTTATCACCTTGACTAAAAGCTAAAATAGTTAAGTTAAAACTGAGATTGTCATAACTTTAACGTAATTTTTCATCCGGTAATCGTATTCCGTCTCCTTAAAAATGTCAGTACACTGTTGCTTGTTACCTGCAATAATTTCTTATTTAATATCAAGTAATGTTTACTGCTGCATTCCTTCTCTCTTAAAAAAGTGTTCATTTTGATAAAAAAAATCACAAAATAAAAATTATAATTAACTTATTTCGAGTTCTTTTTTATCGTGAATCAATCAAATTTTAATCAAAATCGGTCAGCTTTTAAGATCTAAGAGAGCTAGTAGGAAGTCACATGCAATACGATAACGAAAGCAAACATGTAAGCATTTAGTTTCAGCGGGAGCACAATGAGGAGGAGCAACAGTTGCCAAGTTACCGGTCGGTAACATTTCGAATGAAGGTAACTGCAAAGAAACTGTTGTATAAAAACTGAATCAATTTACGCCATTCATACCATTATGTTGACTGCATTGAAAGTTTAGATCACTGAGTTTCAAATTATCAATAGCTAAATCATTTAATTAACCATGAAAGATTTTAAAATGATAAAAGAAAGAACTATTGAAAGAACTATCGAGCAACTTAAGTACGTTAAAAATTAAAGTTAAAAACGTGTAAAATAGTGATAGAGGGTAGTTAATTGGTGCGAAGCAGACGCGGCTTGTTCTTTTTAAAAACAAGAATAATAATAAATTCTATATTACATATTTCTTGTATTTGAGCCTTATAGTCCTCTCACTACTAGTTATTTTAACAGTAATTACAATAGTTACCTAGTTTCATTCTTAAAGAGCATCATTTTAAATATATTATCTTAAAAATATGATAATATTTCTAGCAACTTAGATAAATTTGAATGATATACCGCACAGTGAGACAATAATATAAATGTTCAGAGATCTGAAATTTTGTAAACGAAATTAAATGTAGGCAAAAACATCAAGGAGTTATCGTAGGTTATGACATAAAATGGAAAACTGTTCAGTTTTAAATGTTACTGTCGACATCAGCAAACCTTATATTCCCAATCATACTCTTTCTGCTATCTATGCGATACTTGCGGCACTGACTACCATAGGAAATACAATGATTCTAATAACATTCGCTGCGAATAGGAATCTACTGAAGAAAAGTTTCAATATTTTAATACTCAATCTGACTATTACCGATCTCGTTGTAGGATCATTGGATATACCTTGGGTGGTAAGTGAAAATTTTATTTAAAATTCTGATTTTTTGATAAAACTTTAAGCATTTTTTACTGAAAAATTTAAATTTGTGAACTAAATTTATTTTAAGAAAAGCAAAAATTAATACATTTACTTTCTAGAGTAAATCGTAGAGTAATTTAGATCAATTTGAATTATAATAGACCGCACAGTAAGAAAATTATTGTAGACTTTATTTTCTGCTATGTTTGGAAAGATATTCTACCAAAAATGGTTTCTCGATATCTTTTTATTAATGGTTCAAATTATTATTATATTTAGATTGTTAAGAACGAACTCGGTAGATGGCCTTTTGATTCCATTTCCTGCGCTCTGCAGATATTTTGTGACTGCGGAATGACTTTTATTAGTATTTTCATTCTAGTTGCAATTTCATTAGACAGGTAATTCATGTTTAATTTTAAACATACATTTTAACTATTTTATCATCGATATCATGTAATCTATGAAATCGGTTTAATATTATTAATAATGTCAATTGGACGTTATTTTCATTGGTTTTCTCCTAAAAAGCACATATCGTCACATTTTTTAATATAAATTATATCAATTTAATTCTATTGCAATTTACACAATGTTAATATAATAACTAAGATAAAAACACATGAGAGTAAAATAAGTAATAATGAATGTATAGGTACGTTGCTGCTTGCTGGAGTAATGTGTATCATAGGCACAAAAGTGGCAGATCTGCCTGGATTGCTGTTGCTGTTATATGGTTTGTATAATAGAAGTCAAGCAGATCACGCAAACAATTAAATGAGATTTTATTGCTAGAAAACGGAAAGAAATAATTTTTAAATTTGCTCGACTCTTAAAATAGTCCCATTACACGGTTCACACTAGCGACTCTGTCGGCGACTCTGTTTTAATAAGCATATGTTTATATACGATATGTTTTAGCATATGTTTTTATATAATATATTTTAATAAGCAGCTGTTTTAATCACATATTCCTACGAAGCGACTTTTATTAGCTGAAACGGCGCTATCGTTCGATAGTTTTATTGTACGCTTTTTTACGATATTAAGGTCTATCATAATACCCTAATTCTAACCCTAATCCTAAGAATTAAAAGTCGAGTTTATACTATTAACTCTTTATTTTATGATTTTACGTTTTCTTTCTGATTTTTAGGGCTATTTTATTCGTAACATGGACGCCTACTTTTATCATAGACAGAATAAAACAGTGGAGCGATAAAGAAAAATGTCGATTTTCTGTGGACCTCAATCGAGAATTTGGTCTTTATATCATCATTGCTGGTTTGATGTATTTTAATAATTATACGATTTACTATTTTTATAAATAATAAGTAACCGAATGCATCCTTAGGTCTATATGGACAGATAAGACGCAAAATAATGAAAAAAGAAGACTAATAGCAGACTAGAAATAGTCCTGTGCATCATTTATAAGTTAGCAAGACTGTATAATTTTATTTAATAAGTAATTACGGCTTGTAATTTAAATGCGTTTTACAGTTACAGCATCTAGGCGACCCTATGTTATTTATTATAATGAATATAATAATGAAATTGTGAGAGAAAACAGAAATTTAGTTCTTTTAAATATAATTTTAATGCTCAATCGAGAAATCACAAAATGAAAAGATATTATTTTACAATGTCATCTATATTTATAAATACATATCTTATTTTGTAATGTTAGGCCATTCTATTTTGACGATAATATTTTCCTGTTGTATTTCAATCAATAGTTAATGAACTTTTAAAATTGGTTTAATAAACATTTAAAATATCTTTCAATGAATTCTTGTATTTAAGGCATGTCAAACAGCTAAGTTGTTTTTGTTGATATTTGTAGGATATCACGTTCCCAGTATATTTATGGTATGCGCCTACATCAAGGTCTTCATGAAGCTCAGAGAGTCCCACAAGGCCGTGTCTCCTGGTGTTATACATTCAGTGGATAATCTTCACGAAAATTCATCCAAGCAAATATCAAACCCTAAAGTTAGTTTATTATTAGATAAAGAGATTGATAATAATGAAAAACCCATCAAAGATATTATACCAGAAAACAGAGTGCTCGTTTACAGAAATTTACAAAATGATTGTATTGTTGACGATACAGCTAAAAATGTTCTGTATGACGATTCAAATAATGAAATTGACAGTTCACTTGGAGTTGGTCAATTTTGCTCAACAATTGAAAGTTGCAAACCTGATTGTAATGCACAAAATGAATTTTTTTCTTTATTAACTGAATTTTCTGGCGATATCACTGAACCGATAAATAAGAAAGTTATCTGTAATGATCTTGAAAATGCAACAGATGTGCAACAGGGAAGCGAATTTAACTTATCTGAAAAACATACCGTTATATTAGTGAGAGAGTCGTCTGCAGATTCCAAATTCAATATTAAAGAATCTACCATAAGAAAAATTAAGGATAATTTACTTAAAAGTGAAAACAAAAATAGTTTTTTTCATTTGCAAACTTCCATGGAAGAAAATGATTTTGCTCAAAATAAGAAAATAGAACAAAACGAGAATAATGATTGTATTCAGTTGCCAATAGTGAGAACAATTGAAAATTATATAACTCAGAATGAAAACGAAAATGAAGCTGATATGAAAATAAAACATGAAACTGAAGCTCTTAGTGTATCAGAAATACAGAAAAATAACAATGAAATAATGAATGTTTCTGTTATAGAAAAAGGCGATGACACTTCAGCTGCTACTTCATCATCAAAAGACAGTTTTATTAATTCTGAAACAGAAATAATCACAAATGAACTAATACCAAATGAATACATTATTTCCAATGCAAAATCGCACTGGGTTGAAATAAAAAACAATTCATTTTTCTCTGATCACAGTTTGCAGGGTCAAATTTCAACCATAAATAAACTTGATAACATAAATGAAATGCAAGTTGTCAGTGATCAAAATGACAAACATTTGAGCTTAGATGACAATAAAAACATTTGTACAGAAATAACAACAGTAACTACTGTTTACGCGCCAGTTAATGATTCCATCGATATTGTTCAAAATCAGTCACAATCCTGTCCTCAAATTATTTCTACTAAACCAAATTCAAACCGAAAGTCTATTTCAATTGCAAACCAAAAACCAACGCACGGTAAAAAAGAACTGAAAATAATCAAAAGCTGCTCAATGGTTCTTATAGCTTATTTAGTTCTATGGACCCCGTATCATATCTGTGCGGATATACGATATTTTGATCCGTGTTATGATATAGGGAATGCTTTTGCTTATACCGGAGCTTTGACTTATCTTAATTCTGCTATTAATCCAATTTTATACGCGATAGGAAGTCCAGATATCAATGCAGTTTTAAGGAGGATAGGCAGTGGTATTTGTGCTTTTTTAAGAAGATACATTATGTGTTTTAGAAAGAAAAGTGACGAATTTTAAATGTTAAATAATTAGACTAAAGTTAGAATTTTGTTATGTTTAGAGAGTATATTATATTAGAAAGTTGAAAAAATTCTTATTGCATAGATGTTATCAATTCATTCTATGACTTGACATTTTATATTTTTATCTTGAATTTGTTTATTTATAAGTTTTATTTATGTATTTTATAAAAATATTAAACATAATTTTTGCTTTACTGTTTGAAAATTTGAATTTTATATCACATTGTCAGAGGCCGGTTGTTATAATTTGCTAATGCAATTTGATTGCTGTCATCTACGATCAATTTAACTAATGTAGAGACAGAGATTAATAGTTGATTCACAATGTCTTAATACACGCTTTCATTGATGTTCTGCATGCTTCATCAAGTAAAACTGCTAAGGAATATTTTAAGATTTCCCCGATGATTTGAAATGAAGCAATTTGCAAAACGGTTTCAACAGATTTTTAGAAAGCGGGACCGTTTAAACGGCCCCGATAAATCAGCCCCGACCACTAATTCTTAGGGTTAGGGTTGGGAGTCTGTTTCCGGTTAGGTTTAGGATTGAAGTTAGGGTTTTTTGTTAGGGTTAGATTTGGGATAGTCAGTGTTATTGAATTAATTAACGTGGCTGTTTTATCAGGTTATGTACTCGGGGCCGTTTAGTCGGGGTAAGTCAATCATTAAGAAGAAGGATGACGTTAAAGTTTGCTTGTTGTAATTCTCTTAGTGAGCGCATTTTTTTAAATTTTCAAAGATACAATATATAGTATTGTCAAAATTCTGACAATTTAAAAAATTTTAGATCTCCGTATACTTTTCAATATTAATTCCGAAAAGATTTTAAGAAGTAAGTAAAGGTTTATTTGCATTAGAAATGAATAGAGGCAATATGACTAAACTAATATAAAAATTGTAAAGAAATTAAGTATTCTTTTGCTTATTTTGCAATAATGGCTAAATGCACTCTTTCATAAAGCCTGCAACAATGTTAATAATTATTAATAGGTCTACAGTTTTTTCGTTAACTAAACAAATTTTCAAGGTAACATAGAATTAATTTAAAACTATCTTAGAAGTAAAAAAAGTAAATGTAATCTTTTATTTATTTCATACCAAACTATGGTATATTTGGAACTTGCTAAAGTCATACTTCGGTCACCTAATTAACAGTAAAACGCAATTAATATAAAAAATACAAGGCTGCAGCAATTAGCAAGATATATGCAATAATACAATTAGTAGGCCTTTTATACAATAAATGCAATATCGCGTGTTTTTATCAATGCACATGTGTTAAGGGTTTGCATCATCTGTAAAAATCTTCTTATCGATACTGTTTATTGAATTTGAAACAATGACAACACGCGATTATGTAAAAATTGTCTTATATTACGAATTCTGTGTTTTTAACAATTAGCAAATAATATTTTAACTATTATTCAAAATATTACAGTTTAATAAGTAAAATGGAAAATTGTTCCATTTTGAATAAGTCTGAAGAAAACAAGTTTATTTATGTTCCTAATCGACCACTTTCTGTAATTTACTCTCTGGCTGCGGTGCTAAGTACAGTAGGAAATGTGTTGATCCTCTGCGCATTCGCTGTGAATAGAAAACTTCTCAGAAAAAGCTACCACATTCTTATATTGAATCTGACGGCTACTGATTTAATTGTTGGATTATTGGATCTGCCTTTCGTGGTATGTAAAAAATGATTTTTTTTTCTTATTGAAATAATGACTGAATTTGGAATTTGTCTAATTTATACAGCTGGTTTGAAAATGCAAAAATCGGTCAGTTGTTTCTTGTGATATTAAAGAATATCATCTTGACCATATCAATTTTGAGATTAAACATAGCGGAAGAAATTATATTTCCTAGGCGAATTTCACTGAATATAAAAATATTTCTTCTTGAATTATTTTTGTATTTTACAAAACCGCGAAATCAATGTTTAAAATATGCGAAATTAACAAGATCCATTTTGGTCTGATTTTATAAGAAATATACTCTATTGACTGTTAACTACATCTGTGTGCCTGCTATATTTTGTGTCAGATTGTGATGAATGAACTTGGTAGATGGCCTTTCGATTCCATTTCCTGCTCTCTGCAGATATTTTGTGATTGCGGAATGACATTTGTCAGTATTTTCATTCTTGTGGCCATTTCATTGGATCGGTAATTTTTTTATATAAAATATCAAGTTACACCTAATAGTTGTAAGAGAAACTATTATAGTTATTATAACTATTATTAAATCTGAATATATGTAACGATTTAACCTTGAATTGCATATTGATAAATTTATTTACGTTTCTAAAGTTTTTGACAATGAGAAGATTCGAATCCACCACCCGTCGGTTGATAGAAAAACTCTCTACAAATTGCGCCACCGCGCTCTGACGTTTTATATGACACTTTCTAGAGTAAAACATTTATGAAAAGATTTCCACAAAATATACTTATAAGATATGAAATATGACACATCCTATCGTGATGCTTTCACTAAAAAATACACTTATCACTAAAAGCAGCTGTAATGAAATAGCTTTTAAGTAAAATAATATATACGGTTTTATATCTTGCGTGATTAAAAAGATCTATTTAACCCCTGGTAATACTGAACATAATAATTAAAATGATAACGTGAAACATTACAGTACAAAGAAATTTCCAAGAAGTTTTTGATGAAATCAGTCATTCGAAAAATCGAAAAAATATTAGTTATTAAAGCAATTCCATATTATTACTTAATGATATTTCCTCTTATATTATAGATATGCAGCGGCTTGTTGGAGCAATTTCTATCACAAACATAAAAATGGAAATTCTGCTTGGATTGCAATAGCATTTGTTTGGTTTGTATTTGAAATCAGCAATTTGAAATAGTCAACAAAAATAAGTAACGTTAAAAATCGCCATGAATTGATATTGACTTCTGGAAACTTTATTAAAGGGCAACAAGACTTAGTCAAATATATGAAAATAGTTAGAAATAACTTAGAATAAGACGTGTACATTAGCTATCTCTATAATTTATCGTTTAAAGAAGTAACAATATACAGTACAACAATAAATGTACATATATGATAGATCTAGTCTTGTGAATTTTTACTAGTAGTGTTTTCACGATCAAGATTTTACTAATAAAGTTTAAGTTTTGAAGACAATTACGAATTTTTAATCAATGTTATTAGATATTAATATAAATGAGATCATTGTGAATTTTGTTCACTTTTCAGGCTTGCTTTGTTTATAACATGGACACCAGTATTTATTCAAGATAGAATCAAGCAGTGGGATGACAAAGACAAATGTCATTTTTCTGTTTATTTAAATAAACACCTCAGCCTCTTTGTTATCATTGCAGGTTCATTTACTTTCAATTCATTGTTTTTGATCAGAAATGTATGTCATCATTGCAGAATGAGTTTTAATTTTTAATGTTACTGTTAAAAAATGTGAAGGTGTTTTATAGATTTGGGAAAATAAACATCTTATATATTTATTTGGATAATATTGATAATATAATTTTACATAGATACAAGAAGCTGCTATAACAATTGAATTCATTTATTCTTTAAAACTACTGTTAAAAAACTACTATTAGAATCTACTGATTTTATTGAACTGGAATTAACCAGTTATTCTATTATAACTGTTATTTCATTAATGCAATAATATGTATATTTTCTGATACATTCAGGCAGTTATTTTTTAATTGCATTTATGATACATTTTTTGTTAATTTTAGGCTATCATCTCCCCACTTTATGTATGATATTCGCCTACACGAAGATCTTTCTAAAACTACACGAGTCCCACAAAGCAATATCACCACGAGATCCATCAGTGATAAAATCTGAAAACCCAAGTCAGTCAAAACCAGTTTCGATTTCTGTCGTTAAAACCACATTTGGTATTGAATCGAAAAGCAATGATAGTAATATTATTGAAGAGATTTCATCAAGAAATAAAGACTTCGGAAGCTGGAAAGTTGAGGATGTTAGTATTGCAGATGGCAATGTTATTATTAAGCCAAAGAGAAGTAAAACTGAGGAAATCGATGACTGGGTGAAAGATAAAACGTTAGAAATTAATCAGATTCCTATAAGAGAGAATTGTAATTCTCTAAACAAGAGTGGTCAAATTAGATTCAGTCAGTCCAATGTTTCTGACAGTGATATTTGTCAGGGAAGACAAAGAAAAGAATTAGAAAAAGCTGAGTATTCAAAAATTTGCACCGACATTAATGCCCATATTGCGTCCAAACGAAATATTGATGATTTTTGTCAATTTGGAAAAGAAATGATTGGAAATAAAGGTGCTGATCTTCATTTATCTTTCGACGATAAAAATGAAAATTTGCCCGTTAGTATAGACGGTAAAAATGAGGTCATTTGTAAATCTCTTGAATCGGATAATAAACATAATAATAACTCAATATCAACAATTTTCGACAAAAGCCCTAACTTAGCCATGTCAGTTAAAGCATTAGAGAGACCTGTCAATTGTAAAGAAATATCAGCTGAATGTTTACAAAGCGATTTGAAACGTTTTGTTGTGGATACAAAATTCAATAAAACAACAGATGTTATATACTTTTCTAATGGCCAATTCGACAAATTTTCACAAGAGAAAATAATACCCCAAAGTATAATTCGTAAAATATCAGCAAAGAAGGAAAATTATAATAAAGTACCAGTTATAAACAGCCTAATTACTAATAAGAATCTTCTGCTTAAAAGAAATATCAGTTGTTTAACCGATTCATCTTGCACAGTGAAATCCCAGAATAAATTTAATAAAGTTCATCCAAATAAATTTCATTCTTCGTCACAACAGATCACAAAGTTAATTTCTGTTCAAAAACCAAACCAATCCGTCCACTGTAAAAGAGAATTAAAAATCATAAAGAGTTGCTCAATGGTTCTAATCGCATATATTCTACTATGGGCTCCTTTTCATATAGTTATACTTATAGACTACTTTGATACATATTTAGATATTGCGGAAGCATTTACATACACTGGTGCTCTGACATATATAAATTCCGGAGTTAATCCAATTTTGTACGCATTAGGAAGTCCAGATATTAATGTAGTGCTAAGACAGTTTTGTAGTTGCCAGTTGTTGTCGAATATATCAAGATTTCTGCATCTTCTCAGAAAATGGTAAAAGTAAAATATTTACCGCAAAGCTAAATGGACCAGATTCCATATAATCGGGACTAATTGAATGGAAATCTATATTAAAGAAAGAAAAAATCACTGCAATGAAGCAAAATTCGTCATGAAGAAAATCGCGATTTCAATTATTTTTCATTTGACACATAGATTTTTTTAACGACAGCAATAATTTAAAATATTAAACATTTGTTTAAAATTATTTTAAGTTTAATTTTTAATATTTTAAATAATCTTTATATACATTTAAGCCCGGATGCAAACAACAAATAATTACAAAGTATTTTACAGCTTTTATTATTTAATTACAAATTTCATAGCAATCAGTTAATGGTGATCAATTATGTGAATATTTAAGTCGTTTAGATCAATGGCTAACTGTTTAACTTTATGCAAAAACAATAACATTAATTAATTATTTAATTTTTGGTTTTAAGTGAAAACTTATATATCGATATTCCATCATAAAAATTTATGAGTTTAACTGAATCTAATACTTAACAGAAAAATAAAACTCTATAGGTTGGAATAGCCTACTCGATGTTTTCGAGAATTTGTTTGTTTTGGTCGTCAAAATGATGTAGTCAACTTTCTCTCCCGTTTAGGTCTATTTATGATTGTATTGTGAATTGTAATTTACAAGCTTCATCGACTATTAAAACAAAAAGATAATATAACGTTTAAAAGTTTTGTCCAAAAATAGAGTGATGACTTAAAAAAAGGTCATCACTGTCGTGACTGGTTTTATATTGGCATTTTTTCGGAAAAAATCCTGGCGCCGCTATTAGTTTTGACTGCGTTGATCTTATTTTCTTAATAAAATCTAATGAACATTTATCATTTGACAATATAGTTTTTGTACCCAGGTTTTGCTGCTATGAAAGTATATTGACTCCAGCACAGCCTTAATTAAGATTGACGAGTGTACCAAGAGTTCATTGATCTACAGGAAGTCAATAATGGAAATCAGTTTTACTACAAATAAAATAGTGCAATTCTCCAATTTAACAATTTAGAAAACGAATTTAAATCAAGACAAACCTTTTAGCTATCACCTTGTAATGTAAATTTATTGTACATAAAATGAATGTGATCTTTAAATAAATAAGTTTCAATTTATCATTAGGAGCTAAAGGTGGACCACATAAAAACATAGCTAAAAATAACTGTGTACTAATTATACTGATAACGATTTTAAGCATTGTTTGAATTGTATTGTACAAAACTTAGTTTTACTTTTCAGTTATACTTTTATACAATTTGTGCTTTCCGTCTCGTTTAAAAACATTTAATTTGCATTTGAAAACTAATAAAACTACTTTTTCATTAAATCTCGTAAACAACATCGAAGACATTACAACCGGACAAATCGGTTCATATTACAACCGGACAAATCATCCCATCTAAATAACGATATACTTACAACTAACCCTATACTTTATACTAACTACTTCCTCAATTCTACTTCTAACCCAAATCAAAATCCCATCCCTAATTCCCATAATTAAATCGGGATCGATTTTAGAGGCCATTTTGACGTTTATAACCAATCTAAAACAACATCATATCTGACGAATATTAAAACTTAATAACAAAATGTGACGAGTGATTGAAAGATATTATATCATTTTCCGGATACTGTACATTAGCTAGTATCAATTTCTAAATCAAGTCACTGCATGCCGCGATGACGTATTGTTAATTTCTCTGACGTCATCCCGCGGACATTGCTTGTCATATTTAAATAACTTCTCATCCTGTCTGTAAGTAAATCTAAAATGAAATCTGAAACTGTTTGACGTGTTATAATTAATGCAGGCGCTGCGAAAAGTTTTTAATCAGGGGGCAGACTCTAGTTCAAATGGCGGGGGGGGGGTGGGAGGAATATTCTGCATAAAAATTTAAGGGGGGGGGCAATTAAGTACAAAAGTTAATTCTCGAATATCGTATGGGTGGGAGGTTATAAACGAAAAATTTGCTATGCAAGAGTGTAAAAGAAGTCAGAAATTGTAATTCCTGTTAGAGCAATGCCCCCTCCTTAAAAAGGCAAAACCCCCCACCCCGCATTGGACCCATGCTGCGCGGCCCTTTGATGATTGTGAACAACAAAAACTTGCTAAGGATCTTGCTCTTTCACACACGGAGCGTTTAATAACTACAGAGGTGGTAGTTAATTATTTGAAGCAGATGTTTAGATTAACTGACTTTATCTCTAAGTAGGCCTATTACATATTATAAGCTTGCTATCTTTGCGATAAAGTTTAAGTAGATAGGCAAAAAAAAGATGCATAGAATCAAATCGCATACTGAAAACTCGCAAATACAACTCGTTTAAGAAAAACGATTGCTTTAATATTAATCTCTCGTACTAAGAATCTCATCTACTGTTAATTTATTTCACTTAATTTTTTATAAAGTCATAAATCTTACTTATTTTTTTGGTAATTATTTACAAAAAGACGGAAAATTCAGAAGCGGAAAACCAATCTTTTCTTTCTTAATTTTATTGAAGACTTTGTAGTTTTTTATTTAGAAAGTAGACATACAGTATATGAACCTTATTAACTAAATAGAACGCTTCTATTCTAATTTTTCTAACGTTAGATTATAAGGGCATGAGAATTAACATTATAGTCATTAAATTATTTTATTCTTAAGAATTATTACATAATATAAACTTATACGATATGTAATATAATATTCCATTATTAATCCAAGGCCCTATATATGCAATCTGTGATAAAGAGTTATCATTACATTATAAATTGTTTCCTCGTCATTGTTACTTTAAATATATTTGCAAAATGTACGTTTTGATTACAATTTAGACGAGCACTAAACGAATTCTACGAAATTTTAGTATCAATCAAAGCTCGTCGTGAAATACAATGTCGTACAATTTTCAATGTATTGCTAGCCTATCAACGAAGACTATCAAAAAACCATCAAAAATCTGATATTTGTACAATATTTCGTATAAAATTATGCGATTCATTATCTCTTTTTATATGTAAAATGTAGTCAATCTTGAACTTGAAAAGCATCATTTTTACATATATTTGAGTAATAACAGTGACAAATATGTAAAAACTACATTCTTGACAGAAAACTAACGACGGGCAAACGAGCACCCGACCCTCAGGTCGACGGGTAACCGGGTGTGCATATTTGAAAAAATTGCATCCTCATTAATTAGTTAAAGAACTCTTGAAACTCTGAGCGAAAATCTATATTCTGCGTTGTCCTTTCCGATATTTTTGGTATATAAATTTCTTAATTTTGCTTAAAAATGTTTAAGAATTTTTAAGAAGCCGATTACACTATGGATCATATAGTAAATCTATTTAAAAACTGTGTCCTAATCAAAATTATTTTTATCTGGGATAGTATTATTAATTGAACAATACTGCTTGCGAGCGTAGTTAAACCAGGTCCGTTTATTGATAAACCAATAAACAGGTGCCTTTTCATTCAAAGCTCGTGTATCGATTTTGTCTTAAGTAAAACTTCTAAACTAAATCTGATACGAAACAATAAAAATATATTATCAATTATTCGTCTCGATTGTTGTTGCAAAAATCTTAACGTGTAATATTAAATTATATATTAAAATCAATGATTTCTTTATGAATGCAATTGATGCTTAATATTGTCAGTATAATTTTAAGTTTTTTTCATACGATTTGATCTCAAAGAAATATATTATAAAGTATTGAACAATTCTAACAATAATATTTTCTTACAGAATCAGATAGTTTTAATTAGAACAAAACACAAGTATGTCTTATTCACTAAGATCCAAGCCATCGCATTTAGTTTTTCACGTTTTCATCGTAATCTTTACTATCGGATACTTTCAAATCCACTGTCTTCAAACATTTGATAAAATCTCAGATAATACATTTCGCTTCGATTCTGCCTCGGATAACCAAAGACGAAGAAGTCTCTGGACTCCGAAAGACATCCGCATAGAGGATTTCTTCAACAGAATGCAAGGACCTCCACAAGGTCAGAGTGAAGATGGATCGCTGAAGATCCGAGATCTGGAGCTTGTACTGGCTGATCTGAAGAAACAGCTCTCTACTGGAACAGATATGGGATTTGGGATGAATGGGATGGTTAAAAGTGATTATGTGGGAGAAACGGGTAAAGTTAGCCATGAGGGAGAAGTTTTAGGAGGAGGACTTGATGGAGAACGGAATGGGGTTGATTATGACAACTTGAGAAGGACACTAAAGGAAATTCTTACGAGAATGGTATCTAAATTTACTGTAGATTTTGAATTGATGATGGATAGCTCATTCAATTATCATATTATAATTTATAACATTATAATATTATACTATTTAGTATATGATCTGAGATCTCAATAGAGGGATTAATTCAATTTATGGAAGTTTTTAGCTGATTTTCTATTGTTATCTTTGTCTAATTCGTGCTACTCTATATTTTGCGCTATATCCTATCTGATATTTCTTGCATATAAATTCTTTTATTTTAAATTTCTGAGAATTTTTAAGAAGGCAGATTATAATCGAAATCATATAATAAATTTATATATACACCGTGTCTTAGTAAAAAATCTCTTGCTTATTATGCTTTTCAATTACTGTTATTAAACCAGGACGACACTTATTCAATCAATCCTAACAAACGGTCTTCCAACTTCTACGACCAAACTTTCCCTCAACAGCCCAGCATTGTCCGTCGAGACCCGTCTCAGTCCCACCCGGTCTACCTGGGGATGGGTCAGGACGCAGCCGAAGCCGCGATGGATACCCTCAGTCAGATCATGGCTGCCGATGCCTCGCGCTCGCCTCGCGAATTAAACAGATCGAAAGATACGATCAAATTCATAGGATGAGAGAAACAAGCGTATAGATTTTGTGAATTTTGAATTGAAAGATGGATTTTGTGAGTTTGACATACAGTAGATAACTTGTTATTATTTTCAAGACAGTGTTTTAATAAAGCAATGTTAGCGTCATAGAAAATGTTAAGAGTATGATTGTTAATTTTCTCAAATTTAATTTAGCTTCACGGTATCAACATATAAAATGTAAAACTTACATAATATGAAAATTATGTAATATCTATATTATAAGTATGTATATGTGCATAATAGCACATCATATACATCATATATACGTTATCAATAGGTTAATGTAAAATGTGAAACGGTCACAATTAATGTTGCATTAAACCAGGACCAGATGTAATTAATATCTGATATCGTAAGCACACCATAGTAATATATAAATATTTTATATATATAAAATGGAATCCGATAACGCTAAAATGATATTCGATTGAGCAAAATATAGTGTACGTAGGCCTACTATATAGTGTATATTAACAAAGTATATCTTTTTAAAATCAATACAATACCTATTATATA
>JAQIXG010003216.1:0-15475 GCA_034700105.1 Oconnorella tubifera
ACTGTGTACTTGATGAAAGAATTTCTGACAAAATGAAACTTGAGAAAAACCAAATGAAATAAATAAAGTGGTCAAATGTCTGAATTTTTTCATTTTAAATTTTTTGGAAATTTGTATTGTATTTATAACTTTGTATGCTAATGACAGATTTGGAGGCTCGTTATTTGCTCTGAGTCGACTCGTAAAGTCTATCGCTAGTTCTTTTAACACTGATTTTGAACTGCAGGAAGTAAGTTTAGATAAAACATATTTTTAAGAATGATTTACGTACATATATGCAATTTACTGGATAACACAAATTATATACTATTAACTTGAAAAATCTATAAATAGTTAGAATCATAACATTAACTTGAAATTGTTTATATAAGAATTAAATTGTTAAAGATAAGATATTGAAGAATCATTGTGATTTCACAGTGTGTTTTACGTCTCTGAAATTATCACATTTTATATTAGTCTATTATTTTTAAAATTTTAAGGTAATTGACTATTATTATCTGCTATATATGTATTTGATACATATGTTGAATGGGCTATTATTTTAGATATAATGTATAATAGAATCTAGTATCTAGTATTTATTCTTCTGTAATTATTTTCTTACGCTGTTAGAATTTTGCTGAAACATGATGACTGAGTTAGTGGGTATAATACAAGTTCAAATATATTAAAATCTTATAGATATTATATATTGTATTACAGTTGCTTCAATTCGGTGAAATGTACCCGGACCTTGGTAACATTAATCGAGCATATCTGCAAGGAGTTGAACGAACAAAGATCCAAATTGATTGGATGAACAAAAATCAAGCTCTTATTTCTGATTGGTTGCAAACAGTCATGCAAAATTAATCACTGTCTACCTCATTTAATACGCAGAAATATTTTATAATTAAATATCTTCATTGTTGTATATGCCATAATTTAGCTGATATTTATTAATCTGCAATAATATCACTGGATAATTTTCGGTTTACAATTTGTACAAATTACTGTATCAAAAAGACTGGTAATTTAAAGATACGGTATTTGTAATATACTGGTACTTATTTCATGAAAGTTTAATAAGATACTAGATTTTACAAAGATATTGAAAATTTAATTAGTTACTTGATATATTACTCCACAACAGTTATTTTGATCAATTTTAATTGAAAATTGTAGATTTATTTTAACGAAAATCACACGTTTAATTAAGTTGCTACTTTTATTTAGCATTTTTATATTTGTTGATATAATATTTAAGTAATTACAATTATTCTGGAACCAGCAATAATTTAAATGTACTAAATAAGTATAGATTTAAAGTATTCTTTTTTCATAAAAATGGCAGATGTATTTATTGATTTTTTGCACTAACTTCAAAGAAATTCGCTTATGCTGAATACAAACAGCATACTTGACATGTTTCATGATAATATTGACCTATATGTAAATTAATAATAGAACCTTATAGCCTAAGTATAACCTTAAATGAAAATAGTGGATCTATTTCTATTAGTTTTTTTAAAATATTTTTATACTTTTACACCAACAATTAATGAACTCGTAAATAAACTCAATATATTAATAGAGGTATTTATCAGTTTTTAAATAAATTGAATTAAATCTCGATGTTGTTTAAAGTACGGTTAAATTTTGTTATCTATATTTTGTAATTGAGACATTTTCCTGTCTCAATTTCTATTTGAATATTAATCTTTTTAGCAATGATGATAAAAAGTATTATACAATATAGCAAACACCTAAGTTAAACTACGTTACAGAATTAGACACTGTTATCATTTTTGTGCTAAAATATCAAATCGTTTTTCCATAATTCATTTTGAGTATGGATAGTGCATGTCCTATATCTGTCCCTAAATTCCGGCAATAATAGTTATTTATATTTTTAATAATCTTCATATTTCAAGAAATCTCATTAAGATGATCACTCAAAAAAATTATATTTTGTATTTTACGTCACCTTTACTCGTTGATCCTATGTATGTATGTCATTATATTTTCTATGTATTTTAACTTCGTTTAATGTGCTCAAAAGACCGGCGACTTTAAATAACTTTTATTTCATTTTCTTTATTACTCTTACGTTTTGTATTATACAAAATTTAGTATTGAAATAAATGAATTTCATAATAATTCATTAAAAATTACATACTAGCTGACAAAATTCAAACAAAATTCAGTATTAGACTGGTATGTTAAATGGATTGGTAAATCATTTAAAATGTATTATGACTCATAAGACAAATAACTATCCTACTTTAATATTTTTAATGAGTATAATATATAATTTTAACTGCTCACGCAGTTATACGAGTATTTTTGCTTTCTTTAGCCATTCGTTAAAGATAAAACGACTATCAGATTTAAAACAACGGAATGCTTTGCGAAAAGAGACAGTAATATCATTAAGATGAAAAATATAAAATGATTTTTTTATTGTCCCTACTGGGCTAAATTTTTCGAGTTTATTTTAGGCGTATGCCATAGAAATTTGAATGAATCGTAGCTCAAATCATATACTGTTTCATCACAGTAGTTTTGCTGAACTACAAAAAATCATCAGTAAAAGCTTATATAAATTAATTGCTTTTTACCATATAATACTATAACAAATGCTAATTTTATAAAAAAAATAAACGTTAAGTAAAATGAGGTCAAAAAAGGCTTCTGCATACCACACCGAGATTTATGGATTTTTATTATATTAACGTTTCTCTGACAGTTCTTTTTCTGTTATTGGGATATATATCATTTTTCGCAAGAGCCGATATTTTTTGTCTTTTTTCTGAAATGATTACTCACAGTAAATAATCTTGAGTCTTAATTTAATGCACTACTTTTTTCAGCAAATATTGAGATGTCAACAACTGTATGCTTTGATCAGATTGAATTAATTGTAAGAAACTGGATGATACGATTTCCTTTGTTAATTTTTAGAGGGGCAAAAAGTGAATTTTTCACGAGATTTGAACATTTAAACATTTACTTTGTTCTACGACAAAGTTTTGATCAGAAAAAAATTCCTTTCAATATTTGTACAGGTCTAATCCTGCCAGACAGACATATTATTTTTCTTTAAATTAATTTGCTTATTCGTAATTTAATAAGGAATAGTGTCATAAAATTTAGGATAGAGATTTTACAATGGGAGTAATTAATGTATTCACATTTAGGTTTCCATTTATAAATTGTTCCAAGTCTGGTTAACAAATAACGTTAATGTAACATGTGCCCACTCTCTCACTCTTTTTTACTTTCAGTAATTGCATTATGTTTCATGGGAATCACGAACAATTAGACAAAAGAAATGAAAGTGTTTATATCATTTTTTGCAATCATCTTCGGTCAATTTTAATGTTAAAAGATTTACTTGCTTTGAATGTTAATTTTGTGAATACATTTACTTTAGTTCACTTCACGGTGAAACTTACTGAATTTTTACGGAAAAAATAAACTACTGCATTCTGCAATAATATTTATAAACGTGAAGTTTATATTGGAACATTGGAATGAAATATATAATTTGAAATTTTTGGACTATTTCAATCCAGACGGGTTAATATACACTATCCTTATACTCTGGTTTATATACAGTATCTTTATACTGTATATAAAAACAGTTCAAGACTCTCTTTTTAAAATCGAAAAGTGTGCCTTGATTTGCTGGAAAATACACTGAGCACTACTTCAAATATATACCGTCTACCGTACTCAGAATATTTAATTGTATTTACTCCACTCCATATCTGAAACTTACATCTTGCCATAAAACAATTATGAATCGAGCAATAATTTACAAACTTACTGTTAATTGAAGTTACTGACCCGGCTTTAAATCTCGAAAGAAATAAAACCAAAATCGTAAAAAACACTAAGACTCTTAAATGAACGGATTAATAAGTGGAGAAGATAAATCACAATGTTATAACAACAACATTTACTGTATTTGCTGATTGCAATTTGTCGCAGGAAAGCAATCTCGCTAAATCAACGTCTAAACTGAAGATCAAACCTCGATCATTATTAAGTTGTATAATATTTTGTTGAAAAACATTGAGTGAAAGGGGATAAAGAACAATTCACTCGCCAATCTCCAAAATGATCAAACGATGATTGATTGATTGATACTTCTTTGCTTACTCAACTGTTTTGTTTCAAACAAAAAATGTTTAATGTCGGGGGCTGCAGGAATACGTCAACTTATTTTGGTTCAAAAACCAAAATAATTATTTGATTTTTTTAATCATTCATTTTCATGGATATTTTTGTTGGGGGAAGCGATCTCTAAAGCCACATTATTAAATCGTCCATCATATTTATCTCGCTAAAGTATAACATAAATTATTTAGCAGTCAGTTGACTGTATTAATGCTACATTTTTTAATAGGCATAATAATGCACGATTAAATTTGGCTTCTCTAAATGATTGGTACATATCTGCAGACTTCTGTTCAGCATGGATTTAGACTAGCTGAAGCAACTGTTGCAATAATTCAGAGTACTAACAAGGTCACACTAATCTCATTCACTGTTATCAGCATCTAATAAAATTTGCATCCTCAGTAATCGTGTATGTTGCAGTAATTGCCAGTGACAATCAGTGACAATCACTGTAAGATAAAATATACACTTGTTCGAGTACGTTCTTTAGAGAAAGTTACAAGCTTTGGCAATAAATCGATTGATCGATACTTGAATCAATACACGTGCTACACATTATTCCCAACGGGTTTTAATTCTAATCGTCGATAAGAACCATTACTATTGCGTAGAACTGTAAGAGAAGTGCAAGAGAAATGTAAGTGGAATGTTAAAGAAGGTTGCTAAACAACTTTAGGCTTTCTGTAAATTGTGTTTTATTTATAAAACATTGTTATATTCTCACTTGTGAATTCTAACCTGCTGCTTAACGCTATATAAATATCAAAATCAGCTTTTTATGTAAACACTTAAAATAATCTTATTCGAAACATTTCAAGGCGACTGACTTTTGAATAATTTGTTATATTTAGCCTGATTTGTTCTCAACTTCGTCATTTGACGGTAAACTTTATTAAATTCTTCAAACAGTTACGAATAATCGAAGTTGCAACTGGATAGTGTAATTGAATAGTTTCTAATTATAGATAAACTTAAGTCTTTGAATGAATTAAATACACTGAAAATCTATGCTCGGGACATGCATTCCATGATTACTAATAAATAGTAAATTCGCCGATACTTGATTTCGTACACTCATTCATTTAATTTCTTATCAACCTTAATCAAGCTAAACTAACGTGATTGACATAACTAAAAGCATTAACAAACCTTTAAGCAGCTTTGATCCGCTCTTTATCAAATGAACGTTTTTACAAAAAAAAACTCACAATAATTAAACGAAAACAATAGTTGCTGAATAAATCTTCGCAATAATATTTTTGTCCTCGATCGCGGTCAATAATGTCGAGTGACCGAAATGAATAAGAAGAAAGAATTGATTTATAAAACTTTTCGCACTGCAGTTTTTATTCTCTGGGAATGAAGATGATTTCCCTTCAGAACGAGTTAATAAAATATGTATAAAAATATTGTTTTACTAATTTTTCGACCATATAATTATATTCATATTCACTTGAGAAATCCTGTAATGATTCATAATATTTTAATATATTTACCGTAGTTTTATTATTAGTATGTACAAGTGTGTACTCAATTAAATGAATAGGCTTATAATAAAATACAACTATTATAATTTCATCGATTGATTATTTAAAACATTTACATTTACACTCTAAAATGTAACATATTAATTAAAAGTTATCATTTGTAACTAATTTTCGAATAAACATTACAAACGCACATTATAAAATTGTAATTATTTACAAATTTAAATGTAAACAATTATTTAAAATACAGCATTTATATCTGATTTTCTAATAAACACCATTATAAACAGCTATTTTGGAACCAACAAACACCCATTAATAAAAGAAAATCGGAAAACTAAGCGAAAAAACAACTGTTTTTAAAACCACTCGTTTAATAAATCAACCCTTAAAGTATCTCCTGTCACATTCCCTCCGACATCTCAAGTACAGCACTGGAGATGCATACAATGTAAATATTGAAGAAGAAAGCTGATTTAAGGACGACTCCTAAGTTTCTGAGAAACGAGAATTTAGGAAATAGAAGTCAGTTGATTTAAAATGTAGAGCGTATGAAATTGTAAAAGTTGAACGAAAACATGAAAAAAGTATAAAATGAGAGGACGCGAACACATGGCACTTTTAATTAGTATGAGAGAAAACAAGTGTACAATGTCTTTACTTTGAAAATTATTTTAAATAATTTATTATTTACTGTAAATTTTTGCGTTGAAAAGAATGTGCAAAATAAGACAAGGGATTATATATCTTATACAAAGTTTTGTCTTGAGGAAATATAGAGAGAGAGAAATAGAGAGTTTAGTCCAATGTAATAATTTATAATGCACATAGAATATACACTATTATGACAATAGCTAAGTATTTTCTGTATTTTGCCAATGCGGAGATTGTGTTAAGTAAAAGACAACCTAGATTTACAGTCATGAGATCTACTATCCTGTAATTGTAAACTATATAATGCAAACAAGTTACTATAAATAGATTGACATTGCAATTTTTGTCAGTGATATAGTTTGGCTATATTTCATTATGAGTTAACAAAATAACCGACAAAAACTAACAGCAATCTTGATAAGACGTTTCACAACTATTATTGTAAATAACAAGACGAATAGAAAAATAAAACTTTTTATAAAATTTAGAAATGTAAGCTTACAACGCAGCTTGTCGTCTGTTTTTTATAAAGCGGATAAAAAGAATTAAAACAGTAGACTAATTGAAAGCAACAGTGATAAAGCAATGACAGGTTTAATACAACATCTACATGAAATGACAACTTTATCAGAAAATGCAGCAAGTAGCAATGCATCAGGTTTGTTATTTATTTATTTTATTTATTTGTTTTTTAACCTTAAGGAAATTTAACAGGTTTTGTTTACAATTAAAGAAAACTTTTGATCATAGATAACGAATAATAGATAACAGATTACTTCGAAATTAACGTCTTTAACAATAACAAATAACCTACAATGTGTGGGATTGTTAAAGCCCCCCATTGTATACATCACTGATATTTATAATTCAATGACTTTACATAATTTAATTTAAGATGTCATTAAGGTGACATGATCGATATCGATCTTTCTGCTAATTTCTCTATATAATTGATCTTTGGCTATTGATCAAGCTGCATATTTGAACTTTTATTATTTTAAACATTATTGTGAAACTATAGTCAAGTTATCGCGTATCTCCTTTGTTTATATTGCACTATAATTACCTGTTGTAATTACCTGTTATCTATATATAGATCGTTTATTCATCGCAAATCAATGGATAGTACAAGAAACAAATAAAGAAAAATAAATCAAATACAAACATAAATACTATACGGTACAATAAATTTTGCATTATTTAAAGTCTTTAAAATAATTTAAATCAGTGACAATTATCGAGATATTTTTAAATAGCGAATTAAAATGAGCTATAATTAAATTAAATTAAATTAAATTCAAATATGAGCTCTAGGCTAAAAATCTAAGAGCACACAGTAAATAATGAACAGTAGGCCTGTTTTAAAATTGTGCAGAATTTGCGTTTAAAAGTGCTTGAAATTTGCATTTTATTTATATCATGTCATATGTTGTACAATATGTTAGATTCAAGCAAATATACTACTATAACCACCGATAAGTAACATGGTGGACATCGTGATCAAATTCTAGACCGGAAGCTAATATATGCACTTGATAATGACACGTAGACCTCAGTATTCTTGCATTTGATCTTGCCGAAACAATTAAGATGACCGATTACTGCTTTCCGAGCTCTTCTTAGAGTTAGTAATTTATGCAGGCAACGCACGAGAGCTTTGATAATAATAGAATGAAGATCCATCTCAAAATGACAGCTGTATTAAAAAATTAGATAGAAATGTCTCATATAATATTCAAAAATCTTAAAAAATTATGTATTAAATCCACGATTGTGGATTCAATTGTAATGGTGGATTTAATTGTGTAAATAACACAGCTGCAGTTGCTGCTGAAGGAACACAAAAATTGCTGCAGGTGATTAAAAGAAAGGACACAAAATTAATTCTGTAGTGAGACTCGTGTCAAATTTATACAGCGGTTATCGTATGAAGATAGTCTCTCGAATGACAAAATACATCTATTCTAAAACAAATGCAAAGAGTTCGACAAGGAAAAATATAATCTTTCTTATGCCTAAATGTGTATTTAATTTTCTTAATTTTTTTATCTTCGTCTCGTATTTAAATGTGAAAGTTTTCAATAAATTTAGCTGCAGACGTGTAGAAAATAATGAAACAATGAACGTGACTCGTCAAAACGGCCGCGACAAATCGGCCCCGTCTAATAATTCTTAGGGTTGGGGTTAAAGTTAAGGTTTGGGTTAGGTCAGAATTGTAGTTAGGTTTAGTGTAAGGGTTATGGTTTAGTTTAAAATTGGTTATGATTTAAGGTTATTCAATGAACTGACTCGGTCGATTTTTCGGGTTAATGTATTTGGGACAGTTTTGTCGGGGTGCAGATTTTAAACAGACAAAGTTATATTCCAGGCATTAGTGATTTTGTTAAGTGAAGAAAAAATCGTTTAAATTTACTTTCAAGTTTGTCGTTGCATGGTATTATACAAATTGAACGGACATCCGCATCGGACAAAATTCAATTTTTGTAGGTTATGCTTTTAACCAAACAGGTGCAGAAGCCAAAGGCTTGTCATTAAATCAATATTTTTATTTAATAAAATCTGCAAACTATCAATTGTTGTTTTATTCAACATTTTAATACTTCAGAAACAGTCCGAATTGTCCTAACAAGAAATTAAATAAAAATTAGATCAAATGGATCTGGATTAAGTAAATGAAAAAGTATGTCTCCGAAAATGTTAAATAGACTTACAGTACACTCAAGCCAGTAGATTTTAATATAAAGAAAAGTTTGTAATAAAAATGAAACTGAAAAAAATTATTAAGATAGAACATAGTATTTAAGACATGATTAGTTAACAATTTAATATTTCATTATTCCTTTCGTGCGTTAAAATATTTTAATTTTTTGATGTATCAAAAAATGTTATTAAATATGTATTTGTCACTATCACTAAAAAATATTATAATAGTCGTGATACCGAAAATAACAATCATATAGCTGAAATGGATACTCATGTTGATTATACCCTGACTTAATGAATCAAAAAATGTTTAATTTATCATGAAGTATTCGTGACACAGAAATATGCTGCTTTCTATCACATCGATTTTATTTCTATCATATTTCTATTATTTTTATTTTTATCATATTTCTTGCTCATTATAAATACAGAATGATGCTTACTATCTTGTCTATTTCTATATGGAAAATATGATGGTAGGTGGAGAATACTTTATTAAACACTATTAAACGTAATATATCATGAAAACGTTGTAGATTAATTTCACGATGTCTACATTGTCTTTTAATAAGTTTGTTCTATTATACTCATCAATAAAAGCACACGAGGTCGAAAATGAAATATTTTCTTTCGCATTAACAACGCTCGTAACAATGTGTAATCAGTTAACAGCATGAGATTATTTCTGAGTTCACTGCTGTTGTAGAAGATTATTCTGAAACATTCTCGAGTGCATATTGTATTGTTTTACAACGCGCTTCAAGCATTGTTAGTGATAAATGAAGTTTTTTTGTAAATACAGGATTCTTGTCTCTCGTTATATCCTGTATTTCTACCGAATCGTAAAATAAATATCTTTTAATTCGGTAAAAATAAGAAACCTTTAACGCTTAATTCTAGTTATTCTAGTAAATAGCATAAAAATGTTAAAAGTATTCTGGGTTTGAACTAGGTCTTAACCTCTCCTCGGTAAAAAATGTTTTTGGAAAAAATTGCCCCCCACCCTCCCGTAAAAGTTCAAATGACGAAGTGAGAAACAAACAAATTGCCATAAAAATAGTTTTGAGTGTTTAAAAAAATAATTCTGATTTTTTACTTCTAGATTTTCCTAAGCTTGCTTTTATTAACATGCTGCTTAAATTAAATGTTTGAAAATTGTGATTATAAAACTTGAACTCAAATATAAATATTTGTTCTTAAGTAGGACTATTAAATTCAATATCATGTAACTATAATTGACATAGCAAATATACTACGACAGAAAGAGTTTATTTTTTGGTTTCAATTTTTGTGGGGTCTAGAATTGTTCCCATTGTTAAAAAGATTGTGACATTTTTTGTCAAAGATTTGAAATCTCATGTGCAATAAAGTTTTTTGTTTTGAAGCTTTCAAAAACAAATGATTTTGTTTTTGATAAATGAACATGATTTCTCACCATTGAAGATGTCAAAAAGGACCCCTAAAATGCTAGAAACCTTGTTACGCCTTTGTCAAATACTGTATAATAATTTTAGTCAAACATTATTATATGCTACTATTTTTTGAAAACATTGACAAGTGACGATATCTCCACTGTCAATGCAATTGACGTAAAGTTTACTAATTAAAGACGTTATAATGAGATAATTTTTAGGCCAATTGTTATATTTCGAGACCGATAATAACAGGCCTACATATATATGTATTTAAAAAACTGCAAGTAAATATTAAAAGTCTTATTATAGCGATAATGCTTTTGGCGTTGCATAAAATAATGACTATAGTATACGTATATACTGCAGATATTTAATAATTATAATCGTTATCATATACAATTTTTTATATATTTTTTAAAAGAACTATGAAATTTGTTGATAAAATTTGCTATTTTAAGCCTAATTAAGAAGGCCTATATTTCAATATGTTGTTATTTTTGTTATTAGTTATATGCGTTACTTTTAATGATAGGCTAGCGCTTGTTGTTACTTGAAAGCAGCATAAAGCATAAATTGTATTGTTATAAATAATCTGCTTAACTTAAAATGTTTTTAATTTTAAAGACAATTTCTTGGCTTTAATAATGTGTATTTATTACAATTCTAATAAAATTCATAGTAATTTACTTTAATAATTAATTTTAAAAAGTTGTTGAAAAAATATTTTATTTTTCTCTCATTATCGGCTTAGCCATCATCATTATTCGTATTATTTTTAATTTTTTATGTAGTTTTAATTGAATATTCTTAATTATCTAAAGCAAAAATATTAACGACATAGTAATGAACACATTAGGCTTAACAATCAGAATATTGTAAAGAAATAATTGGACTGTTTTTTAAGAATATCATATAATAAATTCTAATAATTACATTCTTCGGCACATAACTTATGTTTTGAAACAATGCATGACGAGAAAGAAATAATATGATAAAGATCTGTTCTTGGTAAATACAGTATCAATAGATTTTTCGATAATTGAATATTATTTCAGTTGTGCAGTAATCGTGACATTGTGTTCATTTACAGCCAGCATTATAAGAATAAGGTAGAAAGTTTTTATGAAATCCTTATTACAAGATAAATGAAAGACCTTCCACGGATTGACAACACTAGTTCTCTGTTAAGTTAACTTAAGAAAGCCTATCTTATTGATTAATTTACTCCTCAAACCATTTGTAGTAAATATTTATGTGTTTTAAAAGCAAGCCGGTTATTGAAAAAATACTGTACCCGGTACCAATGGTTCTAAAATGTTGCAGTATAATTTTAAACGCTAATCAATACAAAAAAGATTAACTAATGTAAAGCTTTAGAAGTATTAGCTAAATATTTAATTCATTCAACTGCTATTCATTTCACTTTTCATTCAAAGTTGCAGAAAATGTAACTACTTTTTCATGTCTCAATCTTGCCCTACCTCTAATGCTTCTAACATCTTTGTAAATTATTTCTATAGTGCCTGAGAGATTTATTTATTTTCTCCTTTCTCAATTATATTAATTTTTTTGTAAAATTGGAGATAGCTAATGTTATTCTTAAGTTAAATTATTCTGTTGCCAAATATATTTACAAATAAAACAAATAACCATTTACACCAGTCTGCTTAATTTTTTTAATCATCGAAACTTCTTTTTCGCTCTACATAAAACCGTATTGCCTTTGCGTCATTCTTTCTCTTAACTCTTCTTCTGTTTGTTGACTTTTGTTTTTGTACACAATCAAAATATGGAGTGCAATAAAAGCAACCTTGTCACTTCTATTGCCTTCTTAATACCACAGAACTAATGTTCTGCTTCGATTAATACACTCACCATTACAGACTTGCAATGTCCTCGAAATGGAACAAATTACTACAATTTATTTTGACGGATTTGTCGTTAATCGAGACAGTTGGAAGTAGAAAGGAAATTAGTCTGAGTGTGAGTGCGCAGTAAATTTCACAAATCTATCTGATTTGAGTGTCAATTGATGAAGTTATTAAACGTGACAAAGCAATACACACTCATAACTAAAATCTAGCGAAATATTTTAGCTAATTCTCTCGATTGCGCAATTAGATTTGTCTTCTATTTGCAATTGTAGAAGACTTATAAATTATATTTTCAAACAAAATGAACAGCGAAATTAGTTCTGCGTGGTTAAGTTAACTTAAAACTAAATTTTAACCATAGGCCTATAGTGAGACAGATAAGTTTAACCATATTTGGCGACGAACATATCTAATCCCCGAAATTATCTTCACCGCGACTTGTTTTAAACACTTTAAACAATTGGCATTGATTTGGAATATCTTCTACTTTGAATTTTATTATTAGTGCCCGAAGTATATGAAAATATTGATATTTGCAATTTAAAAAAAACAGGAAGCTGTTTACTTTTTTATTGTTGTTTAAATTAATCGTTATTTTTGATGAGCGCAATTCTGTTTACAATTTATAGAACTCCTTGTACAATCCAATAAATTATACAAAAAAACTTACATGTTAGACTGTAATAAAACATATCATAAGAGAATCTATACAATACTAGGCAATATACTTTATTTATATACTATATATATTTTTTATATTGCACTGTAGCTGTTAAATTATTAATTATGATATTTGATTTTGAAATTACTTTATTTTTATACTGTAGTTTAGGTTTAGCATTGTGATTTTAATTAAGCCTACTTGGCTTTTATTGTATTTTAATATTGGTCTTTTTTAGAATTTTATTTTGTACGTTTTTGTATATATGTAGAACTATTTACTTTTTGAAATATGTAATATGGCATCATTTAAGTGTTTATCCTGAACCTATCGATGACCTTTTTTATCATTTATGTAATATTTATATTATTGACTTCCTATATCTTATATTTACATGATTAAATAAACGAATAAATACTATTTATTATTGACTGTACTGATTAATTAGTCATTTTAAATACATAGGTCTACTAATTCATATACAAATTCATTACTGATCAAACCTAATCTAGAGCAGAAAAAGACACATTCTAAATTTCAGAAATCTTTTTGCTGAATAAAATATTTCCTGTTTTTTTTCGATGAATATTCTTAGAAAACCTTGAGCTGCTGATTTGAATTGATTTTTCGGATCATTCACGAACGCGAAAACTCAACACAAGCAGATGTGACACCTAGTTTAAAGAGATAGCTTTGATTTCATACCGGTTTTCAATTTTCAAAAAACCTACGAAAACAATCTAGTTTTTCTTATTTTCTTTACGTTTTTCTCGTCACGTCACGGAAATCTATCACGGACGAGTGTTTATCATTGACGTAACGTGACGTTAGGTCATTCACGTCGGATATTATGTGACGCTCGGTAGATATATTGCGTGATGCATCTTGCAAGATAATTTTTACTGTATACATTGTTAGGGTGTATTAAATGCAAAATTATAAAATAATTATGTAGTGTATTATATTAGATGTAAAATATTGTCATTTGGAATATTGCTTATCTTCACGTTTCTTAATAACACTATGATTAGAGTTATGAGTTGATACTGTGTGGCATGTGTGGAAGCTGACCATTATAATTAAATACTTCATTTGTTTTAAAATAATACAAAAACTAGAAAAGGACAAAGATTTGTAAGGCCTGAAGAATAAATTTAAAGTCTTCAGCCCTTACAAATCTTTGTCTTTCTCTAGTTATTGCATTATTGTCAATTACTCGAGAATTTTGCGAGTATTGTTTTTTCGCACTCTTTGCAGTTTCTGGAAAACCAGAGATAAATTCTAGCGATTTCAACTTTTAAAAATAGTAGATTTGTGACGATGTACTGTAGGCATATGTAGTCACAATGTATCTATTTATAAGCATGTGAATTTATTTAATGATAATCATTTATTAATAATAAAGCCCTAGCTAAACAATAAACGATAACAATATATTAGTCCTATATTATTCTAAATTAGTAGCAGTAGGTATACCAGTAATGAATTAAGCCTAGTCTAATATTTTTCACATAGGCTATATTAAATATAATAAATAGTTGCTTGTTAGAATATATAGGCAGAATATAAATCTTAACTAAACATTCTATGACGACTGCCAGAGAGAACAACATTTAATTTTGTTCTAGCTTATCAGTATCAGTGTTCTAGTTCTCTCAGTATTGTTAATTGAAATTGCGTTAAAAAATACATTATTTGTATAAAATATATGAACACGTGAAAAAATTGTGAAAAATAAAAAATATTTAATATACTGCAGCAATTAATATTATTTATGTCAAAAATAGGCTATTGATTTCGTATTAAAGTTTAAAAGTTCGCATCAAAATTAAAGACTCCTATAATCATTTTGAATTTAAAAATCAGTCTTTCTTTAAATAGGCGCCAACTACATGGACTCTCACGTACAGCACATCGTTTCCTTAACTTGGGGCTGGTGGACTCTTCAACTGGGAACCCCTCTCCTCCTAATTATCGGTCTAACCGGAAACGTTCTCTCCCTTCTCGTTCTCAAATCTCGACGATTTAGACAAAAGTCCTATTCTCATTACCTATGTACACTCGCGGTCTTCGATAGCCTCGTCCTCATTGGTAAGTACTTACACAGACTGGACGAGCTCATGGTGGCCGTGGGGCATCCGGCAGGGGTGTTCGGGGTGTTCGGAGATGGCGCTTGTAAGATGCATAATTACGTGGAGCACGTTTGCTATTTGATGTCTTCGTGGTTGATACTTTGCATGACCGGTGAACGCTATATTGCAGTCAATCATCCATTTAAAAAAGATTCTTACTGCAAGTGAGTATAAATTGATGCGATATTTGATACATATTTTATTTTGTTTAAACTTTTAGTATTCGGTAAACTTTTTAATGACGGAACATTGCGTGAGTAAGCCTAGGCATTTAAGCACATTGATTAAAACATTAAATAATTTTTCATAGATGGTATATTATATCAAAGTAAGACAAAATAAGACACAAATATTGCAGTTATGCAGTGTGTGTGTGTGT
>JAQIXG010003217.1:0-15475 GCA_034700105.1 Oconnorella tubifera
CGTTTAGTTAAGTTTAGCAATATTAGGAAAAAAGACCATGAGTACTCATAAGATCTATTTAGTTTTACTAGTGCTTTTAAATTTAGCAAACTTCAATCTTGCTGGTAAGTAATTATTCAATCAAATTATAATTACATACAGATATTACTTGAAGCTAAACAAAATTAAATTTGTTTAAAATAATCCAATACACCTTATATATAGGTCTAGATATACTAATATGAAATTTTTTCAGTATGATTTTATTTTTATTTTAAAAAGTCATCAAAACACTAACCTACCTACACAAGCACGTTGTACTTCCGAAACTTTAAAAAGTAACCTACAGCTTACTAATCCATGAATTGCACAAATTGTTTAATTTATTTCGATTAAAAATCTATATAAATATTGACAAAATTTTAACAAATGATCACAGATGTATTCTTCATCTTTAAGAATCTTTCAACTAAAATTTATTATTTTTTACTATAATCTCTGTTTTATGTTTTCTCAGATTTAACTACAGTTTGTCAATGCAGTGTTAACGGCAATCTGCAATTTAGCGCGAACTGTAACAATCCAAACCTTCAGATAGCTGTGCGCCGCACTTTACAAGCAAGGCGATACAGCGATAACACTTGTAGCGGTAGCATCGTGTTACCAGCTAATAATGACTGTCAAATCTGGGATGACTTGTCCAGTAAAATTTTCATACAGTCGATGTGCAATGGTAAAGTCTCGTGTTCTCTTTCCATGACGTTCAGCTTAGCCGGTTATTATACTGGCCCGTGTTCAACTGCAACAGGATACTTGTATTCGTGCTTACAGTACGACTGCATAACGCGTAAGATTGTAGTTTTTGACATTTAAATTTTCTGAAGCATATTAGGCTTATGAGAAAATTGGCTTTTATCCTTTGACTTTTTGGTGTGCTATGGTTTTAATATTCATTTTTTCATTAATCATATGTCCACAAGTAATATTACACCTATCAAATACTTAAAGTAGTTAGTAGTTATGTTAGTAGTTTAGTAGTTAAAGTAGCCTTTAAACTTGTTACTATATAAATCAACTTTTCAATATAGCGATTAACTATATTAAGGATTAGTATAAATGTAAGTTTATGAGTGAAATTAATGATTTCAAGTGATATTTATAGCGCTTTTTGAGAATCAAGAAATATAGCAAAATTGGCAAAAAAATCAAATAAATAATTTCAGAAACTAATTCCGATGGAGTTACCGATGCCACTATTTCACTTTCATTACCGAGTCTTCAAGTTATGGTCGGATCAAAGATTCAGTTAAAAACAGTTTTCTATCCACAGAGCATGAGCATTCCATCAACACAATGCTCGCTGAAAGTGGATGCTGGTATCACTGTATTAATTCGTGTAAGTGTTAAGGAAAACTAGCGTTTAAAATACAGACTTTGTGAGCTTTTTGAGATATTTGAACTAAATTAAGAAACAAAACGCAATATTGCATCTGAACAAGATGTCGTGACATTGCATTCGTAAATATTGCATTTCTTTATTTATTGTATTAAACTTAAACCAACTTGTTTTTTAATTAAAATTGTTGAAACAACTTGAAAAAGAAAGTGATAGTCTTTTATATAATACGAAGATATATTTATAATTATTTGCATTTGTAGATACAAGATTTAAGAGCTAGTTATTTGTCCCCATCAAACGCACAACAAGATCCATGTCCGTACACTCTGTACATAAATAACGGTGTAATCTACAAAGAATGGTGCGCTGGTTCATCTTGGTCCTATGCAGAAATGCGATTTGAACCGTCATCTGGCAATCAAAGCATTGATTTCGTTTTCTCCACTAAACAGCCTGCGAATACAGTTGAAGGCGCGCTATGGCTTGTCATTGAGTGTAAGAAATTCACTACTAACATAATCTGTAAAATAAACAATTATGTATTTATAACATTTCGCAAGTTAGGATTAATCTAGAAGTATGAAGTAATTAATTTTTCTATATAAATTTCCTAAGTTATTAAAAAGAACTCGTGTAATTTCGTCGTAACTTAATCACTACACTGCATTATAATAACTGATATCTGTTGAAAACATTGATGGTAAATTGATATTTTACATGTTTAGCCAATAGCAATACAGCAAGAATGGACTGTGGAAGTAACTTTCCGCTAAATTCCTTACCAAACGCGGTGTTGCCAATTTTTCCACAAATATCTAATATTCCAGTAGCGCAGCAAACTACAACACAACCACCTCCTACTACTATAACAACAACACCAACAAGCACGACACGAAGTTCATCAACCACTCAAACTACAACGATACCAACTACACCAACAACATCAACAAGTACGACACGAAGTTCATCAACCACTCAAACTACAACAACACCCACAACAACATCAACCAGTACGACACGAATGCCAACGACATCGCCGTTATTTTCCACTCCTGCGTCTAGTTCTACAAAAACTACAGGAATTGCAACATCTACTAAATTAATCAACACACCATCCGCTACAAACGTACCAGCTGCAGTATCTACTTTTAGACCAAATTCAACTGCTTCCGATGTAAGTTCTAGTACAAGTACAAGTATGCCAACAAGTCAAAGTACCAGTAGAGCGAGTACTACAACTTTAAGGACGAGTACTTCGCAGACGACTAGCTTGAAAACATCTACGATTGCTATTCCATCGACTACATGTAAGCACGATCATTTTATTGTGTTTAATTGTATTTTTTTCTATGTTTGGTTTATTGAAAACATGATAATGTATAAGACCTATGTAAAGTAAGTTTATACAATATATTGAAATTTTTAATGAACTATTGCAGGTCTTACCTTTGAATAATACAACAAGCAAGCATAACATACAGTTTAACATTTTTCATTCATTTATTTACATTTATTTAACATTTCACAAATACACTGTCACTGCAGCCTGCAACAGTTACACAGAATTTCAATGTAAAAACAGCGGTCTGTGCATTCCGCTAGAATGGCAATGTGATGGATATAATGACTGCGGAGATAATAGCGATGAAACCAATTGCAGTAAGTCTACAATTTTATAGAATTAAATTAAATTACCAAATAATTGCTAAATTGGTTTAAATTCATTGTTTAAAAATTTAATCTAAAAATTACATTTATAGCTTCTTAAACATATTATTGATTTTTTTTGATAAATTTAAATTCTTTTTATAAGTTTTATATTTTTTAATTGCTGAAAAGTAACTATAACTGGAAAATATTTTGTGGCTTATATGATTTATATCATAGCACGTTAACAAATGATTTATAGTATAATAGCTTTCAAGTAGGCTACATATTTTATTATCATAGCTCTACAAAAGCAACATGCAATGCTCAATTAATCATTTTTCATTATAAATAAGACTATTTCATAACATCTGAGCCGTATAAACAGTTATAGCGTTGTCATTGATTAACTTGTATCTGGGCTGTTTAAAACAGCCCATAAAATAGATTTCTATTTTAACGCAAATAGAAATCTTTTTTGCTTAATAGCACGCTTTCACAAAAGATTCAAGACACTATTTAACACTATCATGACACATCATCGTGTAATAAGAACCAGTCGCCGAGTATTTACAGTGAAATACAATTAGGAAACACAATACTGTATTGATGGGTGCTAAATAATATTGTAAAAAGTAACATGTTGGTTATAATTAATATTGAATCATTATTTAGACCAAATTTCAGTAAATCTATAAAGAAGCATGTAAAACTGATCTTTAAAAACGTTATATTAAAGAAATTGTTTGTACAATTCTGTAATACTAGCAGAAATTCTGTCGGACGACAGGCATAAAAACACACACAAATGTTTACATCTGAAAAATCATTTTATTATCAACTATCGACTGTATTTCAATATTTCAACTATATTATTAATATTTCATCCAATTTGAGTAGGCCTACTCTTAATTCAATGATACCGTTGAGAACCCTTGGATCTATCTTAATAGCTTAATTATATCGAGTTACAGACTGACGAACTTAGCCAATTATTATATTAGATATTATAAGAAAAATTTCAATGAATGAAATTAACATCTCATTTTATAATTTTTAGATTGTAAATCAGATACACAGTTTCAATGCGGAACGACTCAACCGAAATGTATTCCTTTGTATCAAAGATGCGACAGGAAAGTAAACTGCCTCGATGCATCGGATGAAATGAACTGCAGTAAGAATCAAATTCTGTCCGTTTTGAAAATTTCTATTAATGTTATTTATGATACATATACTTTTTCCTTTTTGATTGTTAAGTATTACTTCAATTTTTTTTTCAATAAGCGTTATGTTATAATGTCAAAAAACTGTGAAAAAGATGCTCAAAGTTTATGGTTGTTATGCAGTGATGCATGCGCGCATTTGACAGTTATTTATTATAGTTACAATAATTGAGCATTATGTATATTTTTTATACTTAGTGTTGCTTAATTGAAATATTCAATATTATATTCAGATTGTAGCTCAGTAACTGAAATCAAGTGCGCTAATAGCGGCCAATGCTTATCATTAGATAAAAAATGTAATGGTATCAATGATTGCGGTGATTACAGCGATGAACTCAATTGCAGTAAGTGTATCTTATTTTTATGTTTTTTATGCTATAGTATCCAATAAATTTAAAAGTAAGCATCAGTGTTGAAGAGTATTTGAAATTATAATCATTCGAAAATGTACTTAAAATGCTGTTACGGTATTTAATATTTATTGTGTTATATGTAATTACAAACGAATTACTATAAGTGAAGTAAATTTTTTCTTCAAACCTAGGTAACATATTAAAGATGAAGATACTTTCTGTTTATCTTAATTTTAGACTTGTCAAAAAAATGTTGGTAAGATATATTTACAAAATCTGTCATTGGACAAATTATTGCTCTGAAAATCTTTTGAATTTCATGTCTTAAAACTTTCTATTAACACTGTACCGTAGCCTACATATACTCACTCTTTACTTGATAATTATATAAAACAACGCTATATAATAGACAATTTCAATGATTTTTTCAGATTGCAACACATTCACTGAATTTCAGTGTACTAGTGGTGAATGCATTCCTCTGATGTGGAAATGTGATGGTCAGCAAGACTGCAGAGATGGTAGCGACGAACTATACTGCGGTCAGTTATTAATACAATTCATATTTATTTTATTTTATTATTTTTCATTATTTTATTATACTTTTTATTATTATTTTATATTTGTTTATGATTGTTCATTACTCTGAATATGTTGAGTAATGTTTCGACAGCCTTATAAGCAATACGAAAATATGAACGTAGCTAATAAATAGCTTATGTGCAATATGAAAATATAACCACATATAGTTATAACCATATATAGTTAAAAAATTGAATGTGATCTTAAAATATGAGCATAAATGACAATATTTAAAATATAGCTAAAAAACTGAATTTGACAAGACATAACTAATAACCGCACTAACTAATTCACTAAATTGTGCTAAACTTATTTCTAAGATATTTGAATATATAAATAATTTCTATTGCAGCCTGCAACAGCTCCGTTCAATTTCAATGTAAATCCAGTGGTAAATGCATTCCACTGAAATGGCAATGCGATGGATATGATGATTGCGGAGATAATAGTGATGAAGTCAACTGCAGTAAGCTTAATAATATTATTTTTACAAATATTAACATATCTTAGTAATAATATAGCTTCCAAATTAATTAATTAAGTGGTGATAAGTTTATTAATGAAGCTTCAAATAAACTAAATATTATTGTATTAATATTGCTATTATTATAATAATAATAATAATAATAGCTTTTAAAAAATTTAAATTTTTACCAACAATGGAAAAATATTCATTAATATAATTAATCTAAATATTAAATTATGCGACTTGACTTTTCAATTGAGAGATATTATTACGAGTAATCTAATGCAGAACAACTATTTTTATATTTTGTTATTGTGCGTGATATGCTGAAGATGCTTCGTTGATATTTGAAATCATAATCCTTTCTACATTTTGATTATTCATGTTGTTTACATTCGGTGATGTATTTTTGTCACGACATATCAAATCGTGATATTCTTAGATATGTTTTTTTAGATATTTTAATTGCGAAAGACCAAAAATGTATCATTAATTAACGCCTAATAATAGTTACAAACATAAAATTTTCTATCGATGACTTACAACAAAATATATAGGATATTAATGTTAATATTCAGCCTACAAATAGCTTAATCTTTAATAATTCTATGCTTTGTTAGATGAATGAATACAACTTTTACTCTAAAGACTATTAATTAATTGATTTATTGAACATATTTAGCTTGCAACGCAGTCACACAATTTCAATGCGGCAGTAAAAAACCGAGATGTATTGCTTTGTATCAGAGATGCGATAGAATTGTAGACTGTACCGATCAATCAGATGAAATGAACTGCGGTATGTATTATACATTGCAGCTTGTCAGTTATAATGATTTTTTTAGCTGTTAGAACAAAAGAAGTTTGAAAACAATTAATTTAAAGAAAAAGTAATATACAATTGCGCTTAAGTAGCCTTTTATAACTTAAAAGTTTACAACTTTAGTTATAAAACTTTTAATAATTGTTTGGTTAAAGACGTTGATTCTTTGTCAACAGTCGGTATAATACATGTAAATCATGGCTCAAAGTATAATCATCAGTATAAACTTATATTTTTCATTTTGTTATTAGAGGTCATTATTATTCTGTATATCTTGTAAATCACAACATTAGACTTTAATTTTATCTACGAAATGTGCTGTAGCAAACAGTTATTGCAGCAAACTATATACAATATGAGTTTTAATATATTTTTACATTTTTACAGTTTGCAAGCCAGCATTGGAATTTACCTGCAATAAAACTGGTCGATGCATTCTTCTCCCGAAAAAATGCGATGGTGTTAACGACTGTGGTGATAATAGCGATGAATTTAACTGCACAACTATCAGTAGCAGTGAGTTCTTTAATTAATGACTGCAGTAAATAATATCGATTACAATTTTACATTCAGAATGCTAAATTATTATGAAATCACTGTTTTGTGTTTAAGTTAGAAAACTATTGATGGATAATAAATATACTTACTGTATATTTGACGTTTAGATTTGCAGCTCAGTTATTAGTTAAGTCCACTGTTTTAAATCTCTCCATTGCAAAAGTTACAAAATTGAGTCAAATGTTGTAAATTTAATAAGCCATTATTTAAATCCTGCAATTAAAAGTGATAAATTTAAAGACTTTATTTTCTTTAAATTTAGTAAGCTTTCTGAGTTATTTTTATAATCACTTTAATAATACGAGTCTTAAAACTATGGAGACAAAAAACAGACAGAAACTTTTCGCATATTTCTCAGGTTGTGACCCAGTTAGCCAATTTCGCTGTAATACTGGTAAATGCATACCGGCTATGTGGAGATGTGATGGCATGACTGACTGTATTGATGGTAGTGATGAAATAAATTGTGGTAACACTGGTAAGAAAAACAATTTTACCACGCTTTACTTAGTTCGCTTTCTTGTTTGTTTGATTGTTTGGTTGGAATTTTTGTATAATTATTGTAACGGAGGATATTATGCTTTATTATGCTGTTGTTTTGCATAGTCTGGTTAGTATTTGCTCGGAAATATTTTCGCTTACATATAATCTTAGCGATTTTCAACTATTTTTTCTTGATAGATGATGATTTCTGTTAAAAATAATAAATAACACAGGCATATTCAACTTTTGAGCGCACAAACTTAAGCTTGAATATGCATATTCAGAGTTATTTTGATATTTTATGTTATCAACAGTTCTTTAAAATTAATTTGACTCAAAAAAACTTCTGTACTGAATTTACTTTAAAATGCAATACATTGCATTTTAAAGTAAGGCAATTTTTGATATTTAATGTATTGAAAACGAACTGCTATATTTGTTAAATTAATGGATATTTGTGAATAGATTTTGCTGCTACTACATCCAGTGGAGGTTCAGCATCTAGAGTCAGCTTCACTGGTTCAGTGACGGTGGTTAATGACCCACAATTGAGACAGAATATGCTTTTGCCTGAATCGGCTGTGTTTAATAATTATCAGATATCAGTTTGTGCAAATGTAAGAATACATTTAATTTAAGTTCATTAAGTAATCATTTTACTGCATGACTTAAATCATGTATGTGTTTCTGATAATATTTTAATAATTTGTGTAAAAGAAAATTGATGTTTCTTGATTCTACAAACTCGATTCTATTCAGTAGAATATTTAATTTTAATAGAAGTTACCAATAAGACATGCATTTTTAAAAAGTGTCTTCAGATTTTACATTTTAGAAATTTTACTATTTATCAATATTTGGGAACTTATAAATAATATAGCTGTGACTGTTACTTGTTTCAGATTACTAAAATTTTGATCGCATCTGGAGTCAGCCCAATTGTAACTTGTACAGTTGCAACACTCAGGTGATTTACTTTTTCTATAAAACTCATTTTTATTTTATGTCTTTAATAGTTTTACTCAATTTTAAACAGCTGTTTCATAGACAATACAAACTATGTCATTCAGTAACTTCTTTTGCATTTTATTGCGCGGATTATTTGTTTATTTAATTGTCTTAAATATTTGTATATTATATTTGATAATTTTTGATTTTTGATTATTTGTGCAGTGTATTGTTTATTATCGTGTATCTAATATATCAGTTGTTCCTTTATATTTAACTTGTAACTATTATTTAAAATTTCTTGAGAATATATTCTATTTAATTTGCGATGTTATTAGGTGACTATATATAACTTAAACTCTACTAATATAATAACTTATCGCATTATCTAATAAAATATAAATATAAAGGTAGAAAATAATTCTCCTGAAATGAACTAAGCATATTTTTAAATTATTTAATTTCATGTTTCAGACGCAGTGACTTTGTTTTGACATACATAATCAGCAATCTGGCTGTTGGAGCCGGTCAGACGCCAGACACAGCATTAAAGGCTGCAAGTATTGCCATTGTACAGGGTCTCTCGGATTCCTACAATTACACCTCACTGCAAGTAGACAGGAGCTCTCCCATTTTTTACAGTTCACCGGGTAACTAACTGAAACGTATTAAGAAATTCCCATATTTTAGTTTTGAGTTAAAAATTTTCATTAAAGTTTGATGGTTAAAAAGATATATAATGGTTTTTGTAACCAGGTTTTTCCTTACCCAATCATTGCATTATGAATTGTAAAATGTAATCTTATAATATTGCTTGGTGTTATAAAAAGAAATAAATAAAAAGATAAATAGATGAGTGAATAGTTTTGTTATATTTTATGTTAGATGTGGTAATATCAAATTGTCCGGATTCATCATTTATATCCATTTGTCAAACCAACTCACAATGTATATCAGTGATCGGTGGAACTGTTTGTGTTTGCACTAATGGTTATCAAAAAAACAGCGCTACTGGAGAATGCACCTGTAATTATATATATTTTCATTTAGACTGTTTTTCTTTTTTACTCTAAAGCTACTGATTGTTCAGTATAAATTAACTTAATAGTCGTTAAAAAGTATTGCTTCTAAAGCAATTTCTTAAATTTTTTGTCATAAGAATTGTCTCTATTTTTGTGCAATTATTTTTGTATATTCAGCCTGCAGTCCAAATGCTGTAGCGTGTCGAACTGGCTCAACTTGTGCTGTAAAATGTGATGGGATTATTGGTTGTGCGGATGATTACAGAGATGAAGTGGGATGCAGTAAGATTTATCTTCAAATAATAGTAAAATGATTCGGATTAATTATTAATCTTGGGATATTTCTATTCCTGGCTAAATATTAGAGTATGGCAACTTTTATAAATTGTTGTTTTGATATTTGTTTTATTCTTTGTCATTATATATATATATATATATATATATATATATATCATGATAAAGTATGTGTTTTGCATTTGTTAATTTCATTGAATCAGTAGAAAGATTGGTATATATTGAATTTATTTGTCAAACTCTCTATGAAAATCTATAGCTACCATTTGTTTGATGTTTAGCATGCACAACGAGCCAGTATAAATGCAATGACAACATTTGTATGGATGGATCCACTTGGTGCGATGGAAATATGAACTGTCCAGATGGAAGCGATGAGGGAGCCTTCTGCCTAACATGTTTGTTACTTTCAATTTTTTTTAAGATATGCTTTTTTTAATTATAACTGTTACAGCGATAAATAAAAGTAAACAATTGCTGAATAACTTTAAATTGTATGAAATGATGCATCGAATAAGTTTAATGTGAAAATTTGCATTCATTTACTGTGTAAAAGTACAATTGTGCATTTAGATTACTTAAATAGAGTATTTTTTCAATTATAATGAATTACATTTTATTTAATAAATTTTTGTTCAAATGTTCATATTGATATGTTTGACGTATAATAGAAATTTTATGTAAAATCTCAATTTTAAAAGAAATAGCTCATTTTTGTTTCAGCCTGTCCAAAAGAATCAATTGGTTTATGCAAGGCGACAGGACAATGCTTGTTTCCTATCCAACGCTGCAATATGTTTCAGGATTGTCCTGATGATTTTGATGAAACTAACTGCAGTGAGTAAAATGCTATTATCCTTACCTTATACTACAATTATAATTGTATTGTAATAATTCTAGATATATAGAATACATGTAATTCCGCAAAGTTATGCTTGATTCATACACGAATTAGATATAGTATGGCTTTCAATCATTTTACTTTAAATAGCATCAGTTTTATCATGCAACCTATGGTATAAAGCATTTTAATTTTGCAGCCTGTCCCAGTTATGGCTATGCCTGTAAACAGGGTCGATGCATTTATAAAAGTTGGTTGTGTGATGGAAATAAAGATTGTCCTCTAGGAGATGACGAAAGTGCAGACAAATGCAGTAAGTTTAATATGAAAACATTCAATAATTTGAATATAGTTTTATGCAAATCTATTTATCTGTTAGTGATACGAAAATTATTTCATTATGATGCTATAGTAAGATTTACTTTACTTACAAATATTTTAGTTTGAAGAATAAAATAATTTGAATTGTGTTTGTTGAAACTTCATATCATACACCAATCAAGTAATGCAATTTTATATAATAATGTAACTGATAAATTACTAAAAGGCTATATACTTGCAATTTAATTCCCAAAATGTTTAACAAAAATCATTATTTTTAATATGAAATTTAATAATTTATTTCAGCTCAGTGCAATGCACAGACACAGTTTCGCTGTGCTGCTGATAACAAGTGCATTGCTAAGTCTCTAAAATGCGATGGTATTTCTCAATGTTCAGATTCAGCTGATGAAAATCAATGCTGTAAGTTACAATTTGTATTTATTTCTTTTACTTTACTGCAGAAATTTATATTTAATTTAATTAGAGTACTTTTACTCTAAGCAATATTAAAAATTGTACACAATTTAATTGCTTGTTTTCTCACTTGTTAGTATAATACTTTTCTCAGCAGAATATAATATGTTATGATGTATAATTGCAGGAGGCCCTTTGACAATAAATTATTGTGTATTGGGTTTAAATAAATCTAAAAATGGTTTGATTGATTTTATTACTTTAATAATAATTTCATTTATGAGGGTTACAGCTCGTTGTAAATTTGTTTTTATACTGGGTAGACTCTATATATCTAAATTTTTACAATACAAAAAATGTTGGTTTTCAGTTAGTTTCAACGATACACTATCAAAGTCTTTAGTTACTGTTGAATATCAAGGAAATGCTGGATACTATATTTGTGCTAATGGCTGGACGTCTGCATTTAGTGATCTCGTTTGTCTGCAAGTTGGATTTCCGTGAGTTATTTGATTTGGTTGTAATTATATGAACGGTAGATAAAGTAGTATTTATATATCTATAATAGATTATTACATTACTACAAAAACTGATTATTATTTATTATTAATTATAATTATTAATATGAGGTTATTGAGATTATTTTTATACAATATGTAAATTTGAAGATCATTTCTAGCTCTCTAGCTTGTTTTTAACTTTTTATTCACTTGCTGTCAATATTTACAATTGTAATATTAGTGTTATGCATTTTTAATTTTTGGATATAACTACATTTAATTCAAGTTTACATTAATTTAAATTTCTCTTTTTAGTTCATCTCTAACAACAAGCAACATGACGATAACTAATTCAAACGCTAAATTTCTTTCCATTACTCCATCTACTGGTTCTTCTGCAAATCCTATGAGAACTGCTCAAATTGGGTATGCATTTTTATTAAACACTAGATAATTCTATTCTAAATTATATTATATCTTATTTAATAACTATGCGCTAATTCTAATCTTACTTTAAAAACTATGCATATCTATTTTTTGTAAATAACGTAATAGGTCTTGTTTATTGTTGTAGGACATGCGCATCAGGTCGTGCCATTCAAATAACATGTGCCCCACGGAGTAAGAATATCACTTGAAGTTGATTTCTAGCAAATTAATTACACTTATTTGTTGTAATAAAATTCTAACAAAAATTAATTCCATAAATCCCTTAATTTAAACATACCACTTTGATAATCCTATTAGCTTTTTCAGCTGTCATATATTGCACTTAAATTAGGCTAAATAAAGAAACATAAAGAACTATAACGATGATATTTTTTAAAGTAATAAAGTTTATATAAATACAGAAAGTTAATTGTTAACAACTATTGCATATAAACAATTTGTTAGACAAAAGTTAAAAAAAACTGAAGAATTTAAAAATAATAATAATAAATGAGTTTGTTGACTAATTTTCAGATTGTGGTAAAATCTTAATGCCCAACGTCGCTATTGGTTATATCATTAACGGCCAGCAGGCTATGGAGGGGGCGTGGCCTTGGCAAGTTGTTCTGTTCGCTAACTATCCATCTGGGGGAGAATTCTACTGCGGGGGGTCTCTGGTCAGTGACCAGTGGGTTCTTACTGCTGCTCATTGTGTTACTGGTCTAGGTAGCTTTTTTGGGTAAATAGCTGAATATACTATGTTTCAACATTAAATGAAATTTTAAAACGTTAAATTGTAAATTTTGTAATTTTTGTAACTAGACTTTGATGTCATTTTATCCTATTAAAAATATACTAGAAATTTGAATGTTATTTAATCGATAATTACTGAGAACAATACTATTAATTAATAGATTTTTTTCTAAAAAAAATGATTTAGACAGCTCATTTTATGTAAACAGTTACTATTTCACCATTAAAAAATCGAATCAAATATAATAATTTAAGATATATGCTTTTTACAGATATTCTGGAACGGTACACCCATCTGATATATACATTCGTATGGGCAGTACACAACTAATAGGAGCAGCAGATTCGATCAGAGGAAGCGTAAAACTAGTTTTTCCTCACCCTCTTTATGACTCGGATATAAATAATGATATTGCTTTGATTAAGCTTGCAAAGCCAATGACTTTGACAAACAAAATTCAGCCGATTTGTCTTCCGTCTCCTTCGGTTGATGAGAAGCAATTTAAAGTTTGTTTCAGTACAGGATATGGCCAAACAACAGCAGTTAAAGGTTAGCAATATTTTTGTTGTATCCTTTTTGACCTTAAAGGTTGAATTTACATGCATATGTGCAACTGGGCAGCACAATGATTTCGATTGCAAATGTAGATATATAGTATTAGTTATTAGATTAAATAGTTATTAGGTTAAATAGTTATAAGGCTAAATAGTTATTAGGTTAAATAGTTATTAGATTAAATAGTTATTAGGTTAAATAGTTATTAGGTTAAATAGTTATTAGGTTAAAAAGTTATTAGGTTAAATAGTTATTAGGTTAAATAGTTATTAGGTTAAATAGTTATTAGGTTAAATAGTTATTAGGTTAAAAAGTTATTACATTAAATAGTTATTCAAGCAATGATTGACATAAAAATAAATTAATTAAGGAATGAAATTTATCGATTTACATTCTTAGCAATCATATGCGTTGTTATTTTCTCATTTAACAGGTAGTATTTCTATGAAACTACTTCAAGCTCGTATGAATATTATCCCAACCCCTGTGTGTAGAGCCTATGCTACTTTTTTCAATCAACTGTTGACAGAAACAACTCTGTGCATTGGATCACTCCCCACAGTTAGTGATAGAAACATTGGAGCGGTTCGTAATAATAAGTATTCTACTTTACATTTTTGAACTTTTTGATACATTCCTTTATATTGATAGATATTAATGTATATTTAAACACTTTGTGAACGAAATTTAAATTTGTATACCTAATTGTTAATATTAATTACAGAATGGTAGTTGAAATGGATTTACTAGAATGTTCAGTACAATTAAGAAACTTTATTAAAATAGATTGCAACTGAACTAAATTTTAATATGAATATTTTGGTCTTAAAACCTATTGTTGCATATTTTACACAGTGTCTTGATTTATTTACAATACTTTCTTACAACTGTTGTATTGTAAAAAGTTTACCTGATTCTGTATTTAAATGGTCAAATCGAAGCCATGCAAAAATCATAATATTTATACAGTGCTTGGCTCTATTCTAACATACTTGTACATTTGTGTTTTTATTTTGTTCTTAAAACAGGGAGACAGTGGCGGCCCTCTGTCGTGTAAAGATCAAAACGATGTCTGGACTGTAATGGGAGTCAACAGTTTTGGTGACTTGGAAAATGACTACTCGGTTGTGACAAGAGTTGCTTCGTATGCGGATTGGTTAAAATCAATCATGACCAACAATTAATAGACTCAAATGAAACTTTAATCTATGTCGGAATATAATTAAGACCTTAGTTAATTAGTAAAATAAATACAGTTAATTGTTGATCACACAAATGTAGGAATTTTAATAAAATATGTTATTAAATAGCCATGTGTGTTCAATATTAGGCTATTAAGCATAGAGTTAAATTTAATTTGAAAAATAAATTACAATTGTGAAAAGTTTTTATCTAACAGTTTATTCGCATTGTTTGCTAATCAGCTTTAACTATTTTTAAAGGGATGTCATTTTTTATAACTATTTAGTCAATGAATTTTGATATGTGATAATTAAATGTTCGAGGCAGGTCCTCTTGTTTGCTAAAACTGTTTGTTTCATTTAATTAACAAAAGTCGTAAATTTAATTCACTCTTTAAAATGTCTTAGTTTTAATAACTCTAGATTTACTGGATCCTAATCAAACGTCTATTTATCAGCAATTTACTGTTAGATTAAATAGTTAGTAGGTTAAATAGTTATAAGGCTAAATAGTTATTAGGTTAAATAGTTATTAGATTAAATAGTTATTAGGTTAAATAGTTATTAGGTTAAATAGTTATTAGATTAAAAAGTTATTAGGTTAAATAGTTATTAGGTTAAAAAGTTATTAGGTTAAATAGTTATTAGGTTAAAAAGTTATTAGGTTAAATAGTTATTAGGTTAAAAAGTTATT
>JAQIXG010003218.1:0-15475 GCA_034700105.1 Oconnorella tubifera
ACCAAAAAACCACCAGCCTATAAAAAACCACCAAAAAACCACCAGAATATAAAAAACCACCAAAAAACCACCAGCCTATTAAAAACCACCAAAAAACCACCAGTTTAAAAAAACCACCAAAAAACCACCAGCCTATAAAATACCACCAAAAAACCACCAGCCTACAAAATTCCACAACAAAACCACCAGCCTATAAAAAACCACCAAAAAATCACCAGCCTATAAAAAACCACCCAAAACCACCAGCCAATAAAAAACCACCAGACAATAACTGCTTTAATATTGTAACAGTTTATATTCCTAATACTTCTAGACAATTATGCCAAATACCTTTCTGATAGCAAACATAATTATACGATCGATACATCATACATCACAAAAATGATCAATGTTGATCCGGCGTACTAGTAATTTCAACGATAAAGTATACAATGTCTTCGTTTAGTACAAGTACGGACTATTAAAGCTTTCTTGAAATAATATATTAAAATATGTTGTGTTTCTTATCAATTGATATGAAGTAAAATGAAGTAAGAATACAATATCTGCGAATGTAGATCTTAAAATATCATTTTTTTAACACGGAGTATGATTCAAGGGTAATATACTGGTGAAATTTATGGTCAAAATTATTAAGTGAGCAATACATTAAGTATTTGAATAAATTGAAAAGTTAGACACTTATAACACATACTCGACCAATGGGATCACAGAGAACAGTAGTACAAGATGAATCAGTGTTCCAGATTGGCGATCCACACTGAGATATTAAATGACAACATTCTTTCTTTGAATACTTTTCCCCTTTTTCACAGATACTGCTGCAACAAACCTCGTTATAATTATTATTGCTTCTTCCAGCAGATGCTTGCTTATTCGCTTCACAGCAGCTCTGTAAGAATTAGACATATACGAAGATTTGCATAGTATATAGAAATTTAGAAAGAGCTTAATAAGGCATACAATTTTTTTAATCAATTCTATACTTTTACAATGCCCTATATGAATCCTATTTCTTACCTAACACAATAATGTAACCTACCGTACTACACAATTTCAAAATAAATTGGCAAAATCAGTTTAATTTTACATATACAGTAATTAAAAAGAATATTTATAAAATAAATATTCTGTAATAAAAATATTCTGTAATTAAAAGATATACTGGACGGTCTGCATTATAATAGTTCCTGGATTCCTTTTCATGTGCACTGTTATATCATATTTTGTCTATTATAATTGTATATCTTATACTGTACATGAATGTGAATTATATAATTAATTATCTAAAAATTTTGAATTTAATATTTATTTTCTATCTTGTTATAAAGTTGAACATTGAAATACAGATTCCTCGTATTTGAAAAATGGTAAAATATCTCTGTTTCACCTTTTTGCAAGTCGAGTCATCGTCTAAGCAAGCAGGGCCATCAGGTAACTGGCTTTGATCCAGACACCCAGCGTCAGCCCAGATCTTAACGGAGCTCTGGGAGAATAATTTATACCGCTCGGGGAACTCAAAGCATTCGACACAAATATTATTGATTAGCTGTCTTATAGTGTGAAGACCAATGAAGCAATCTGACTGAAAAAGTATCCGAAAAGTATATAGAAGAACTTATTAAAGTTAACAAAAGTAAAAAGATCTTTTCTTATAAGGCTATGAAAATGGGAAGTGGGCGCTATAGTTTAATTATTACATCTATAATTTTCATTACATTTTTTATAAGGCTATGAAAAAGCTTATTTTGATAAGCTTTAAGTTCGATATTCTGTTTTAATAAGGCCATAATCAGTTTCAATGAAAAGATAAATAAAATGTTTATCCAGAAGTTATTGTTTGTTGTGATGCAATTCTGTATGAATAGAGTAGGAAATACCGATGATTCACGATTACCGAGTAGGCCTATACTTGAGACGACAAATAAAGCTGCAATGACAATTTAAAGTGAAGATAAATTGGAGACAAAATAACAATTACAATTTTTATAATAATAATAAGACTTTAATAATATCCATACCACAAATGATTTGTTGCTTAATTCGATGTAATTTTGACAGACGTTGACAATATGAACGTTCGTCAATGAACTGAAAGAAGAAAGATAATTAAAAAGTCATATGCCGGAAAAATAAAAGTCAAGAGTAATCATCAATATGATGAACAGTAAGTACTTCAGTAGTTTAAGTTACGTCACATACAATAAATGTATTTAAAAATAAGAAATCGAAGAACAGTGCAAACTTCACAGTCATGATCTAAATTTTACCGAAAAATCAAACAACAAAAACAACAGTAGGATTTAAATGAAATTTAAAAAAAAATGCGTTTGTCGCGTTTCAAGATCTAAGTATATAGCACGTGCCTCAAGGGATATAAAAAATAAAATTAACATTACTATAAAAATATATAATAGTATTAATATATTAATAGTATTAAAAATATATTAAGTATTCACGGCGAATGAATGGACACTGGATGTTAACATTTCTAACAATCTTATCAATTTTCTTAACCAGAATACATGTTAAAACTAAACTTTCAGAACAAAATCAAGTAAAATATGAATTGTATCTTTATTTTACAACAGTGTTTAACATTCACACCTTGGCTCACTAGATTTGCGTTGTGAACACCACATATTGTTCTGTTTCTCAGTTTTCTGGTACGTTGGCGGTGCACAAATAAAATCAGCCAGATAGTCGAACGTTTGACCAAGATACGAGGGAAAGCAGATCATATCGACGACTAAAGCGGAGTTACAAGGCAAATGTCTGCAGTATACAACTAAGCATTGAGAAATTTACAAGAAGCATATTACTCATGCTTCTTGTTGACAACGAAGCATAAGTTGACGTTAAGAATTATATTACTATGTATACTATGTATATATTACTAAATAACATATAACAGTATATACTAACATTATGATTTTTTATTAAACATTATAAATTTTTAAGAAATTATTTTCGTATTTTAATATTGCTATATATCTTATGCTGTAATTTTGCCTATAGATTGTGAGTGTAAAATATTAAAATCACAGAATTAAAACCTCCTTCGTCGATTGGCCGAGTCATAGATCGCCTTCCCAGGTCATGTTGTCCCTTCACGTATTGTCTGATTGAATACTGAGTGCGCTCAGGCAGACAAAAGTACTTGCTGTCCACTTCATACCAGTGCGGGTACTTACAAATTGTGTCGTATTTATCCCATTGAGAATCACAGTAAGCCGCAAAGAGCTGAAAAATAACCTACAAGTTTGTACAATATGAAGCTATGCGAAGTTAGCTCGTTTGATAGAGCGGTAATTTGACTTCCAATGAATTCAATCGGTGGGTCGACAAGTCGGGGGTTTTATTCTCAATAGAGACCAGCACAAATTTGTATTGTTAAAATGTTATAAAAGTGCGCAAATTGTGAAAAATAAATGCACATTATCGCGTGAAACTGTGTTGGCCAGGTGTCTTACCAAAATTAATAACACATTGTGCTGACTGTGTAAGAGATCTGATTTATATACTACTATACACACCCTATGAGAAACATTGTCACTGTCACTGGCTTAATCCTCTCTATTTTTTTCTCCCATCCATCAAACCAAAAACATTTTGTTGACTACTTAACTGAATTACCTTTCGATGTAGCTTCGAGTTGTTTTTCAGTATGTTCGGAAGTTGACGTTGCGTGCAGCAAGGCAAACAACACGAACAAGGGCATCTTTGTTTAGAGGAGCAATGGCATCTGTGTTCAGAAGAGTTATATGGGCATATGTGGCAGGAATAGGCACGACGCACAGTCCTAGGGCACGCGCTACTCGTCATCGTCAAAAAGAGTGGTCAAATTTTATATGAATTTATACTATCATGGAAGTTTGACTCTGATTTATTTAAGTCTACATGTTAAACAATAAAGCTGGTAGATCTGCAATGAATTTATAATTTTATGTAATATATTATATATTATTATGTAATTTAAGACTATTATGACGTTTGAAACAAAGATACTATCAAATATTATGTGGTGAAATATAAATTGTAATTGAACTACGCGAGCTTTTTTTTGTTAATAATTTTAAAAATTATGATACTGATATTCTGGCCTCGATGTTACAATGTTCAATTAATTTTTATTCAAGGTATTATAGGGTTTCCTTCACCTGTAGATATTATCTTCTTGATTTTAAATATTTTCTTTTTGTATTAATTAAAGAGATTTTTTGGCAGCCTTGATTGTATAAAATCTCTCTGCACACCGTTCGAAACAAAACTGTCTCGTTTGAAGCAGTTGCAGCAGATTAAGTTTTGAAGAACGTTTCATCAGCATTATTACTGTTTAATAAAAAAAGTATTACATAATACTTAGTCATGTACCGAAAGAACGAAAATAAGAGCAATTTGAGAAATTTCTCTTAGTTTCTCACAGAAATCTATATAATACTGAGCTTATTTTCTAAACGTATAATATGGGTATACAAGACACGAGAAGAAAACACATTTGATAAATATCTTTATTGAATTAAGACTTACTAACAGAATAACAAACGATATGAATACAGAGCTACAATAAGGATACTAATACAACAAAGTGTGACAACATAGATAGAACATAGTATAAGAACCAAGAGGTACAGTAATTATTCTATGCACAGATTATAACAATATTATTGCAATGTATTCGAGAGGTTGTTAACAAATATAAAACTGTGATGATGTTATTTATTAATCAAGCTTTATAAACCTGAGGTAACATGATGAAAGTTGTTTCTTGCAATACGATAACTAATCAAACTTAGATTTTAAATACTATGAACATTTATGTAAAATTCTGTGAAATAATACATCGCAGAATAATACATTAAGGTTTATTAAATTTACATCATCGTTATTAAATCATTTGATGCATATTAACTTTGTGGAATAATTAATGTAGATAATAATAATGTAACATATCGATATCAATACAGTTTAACGACTGTTTAACCGTCGAGGGATGATTACTCAAAAGTATATTCTAGTTAGATAGATGATAAGACAATTAGACAAATAAATAGAAAGATCCCAGTTTACTTTTAGTTGCAAATTGAAAACAATTTAAGCATAGTAGATAAGCTACCAGAAATAATGAAAACTTTATCAAAGCTGGTCATCAAATAACCATACAACGTGGATCTTTACTGATTGATGCAATACAATCAGATTTTTCAGAATAATCTTGTCTAATTTACATTGCATAACCACAAGGAAGATACTGGGTATCCTTTACTTGATCCAGTTTACTTGATTGTTTTATAAAAATTGAGAAGATACTGCAAGCCTCAAATTTAAACAGAGACATATCAAAACTTGTAAGAAATAAACTTATAAGAAGCTTAATGAAACTCTACGCGAAAGATTACACAAAACGACTAAAAATGTTGCACTTAGAAAAGATATTTGATATAGTGTAGCATTTGAACCACCATAAGTATAATATCACACATCAAACAGAACTATTCGATCTAGTAATATTAGTCGTTAATATATGCGATACAGGATGATGCAACAAGTGAGTATATATTCAAAGGGCAGTATAGTGTATATCATAAAGTATTGCAAGTATCATTTCATAATATACCTATAGTGTAGAACTATTTACATTGATAACAATAATCATCGATATAACTACTCTTTATAATACAACAATAAAATATACAGCAAAGGATAAACAACAGTTTTCAGCAGGATTAAATTGTCTAGATATATGTGATTAATTACACCTCGAAACTATACCAGCATAATTAAATGTAATAATAACAAGTACAATCTTCTCAAATGACTACAATTCTGTTAACAGTAAATTCATTTTTCCTATATCAGCATGGAAGGCTATATACTATCATCGTAAACAATCACAGTTTTGTACAGATCTTAGCTAATTCACAGTTCCTTATATCAATGCAAAATATCTTCAAAACTTGAAAATCTGTTTTTGTATAACAATGTAACTTTAATGAAATACAGGCTTCATTTATAATAAAATGAAGTATATATTTCATTTAAAATGAAGTTATATTTAATTTATTCTTAAATGAAGCCTATATTTAATTTTATACTTACAAAATTAACATTTTTTTAAATTTAAAGTTTTACTACATTGTAACACACGTACAGAAGATTATTTATAGTATAGAACACAAGAAGGAACGTTATCGATTAAATAATCAATCTTATAATACAATTATCAATTATCGATGTACTTATAATTATCGATGTACAAATCAGTGAGCAAGACATAAATACAGCAGTATAAATATTGGATAGATAACAATATAGTGTAGATTTTATAAACGTCATCATTGTACAGCATTTCCAATAGAATCTATCGTTTTATATCCATACATGAGCGTTTGAAAAGGATATTTTCATTACAAAATCAGTTCTTTTTTTTATTTATTCCAAGTGCTAAGTCAGAATTCCTTAAATGGTAACCTCCCATAATTTACTTTAAATTTGGATCCTGACTTTCAAAATATTGGGTTGAACAATTGTTTTATCCACAAAAACCAGATGTTCTTTTTCATTTTTTGTCATTTATGTATTATTTGGAATATTCTCAATTTTTTTTAATGCTCTTAATCAATTTTATAAATTGTATGAAAGCCTCCAAACATTTTCATTTTGAATCATAATTCTACTCTAGCGATGGGGGTAGAGGAGAAGTTGAAAGTACTCGTAATGAAAAAGTACATAAAGAAATGATCGTACATTAATTATTTAGGATTCTTAACACAACATTCACCCCCTATTTAAATTTCAAACAATCCACAGCTGTTTGTTCACTGCGGAATTATTCAAACATTGCTGCCAAATAAACATTACAGAGCTTAACCTAATATCTTTTAGTTCTGCACAAATAACAACATAATCAGTCACTCAAATAAATCCATTGCACACTCAAACTCTCTACATAAAAAAGTATCCGTAGCGAGGCTTCGATTTCTAACCAACCCGCCCCTTTATCTTTTGTGATATGTCAATCTAGATCACTATTATTTAGTAACGTTAGCGATACGCTTTAACTTCCGCGTAACTGTTACGATTAGGTTTAGGGGTAGAGTCAGGGTGATTAACTAAAATATTCAAATATTGTACTTAGTTTTTAAGATACTTTGATGTATCTAAAAAGTACATTAATTTTACCTAAGGGGCGGGATTTGCTAAACAAAAAACCTTGCTAAAAACGATCATCCGTAGATACCGCTGAATTAAACAAAATGCAGGAAGGTTCAGATGTTAACACCTTTGATCAATGATGACTCTAGAACGATGTTGAACTCTTGCAAAGAGTCGAGTAGCTTGATGACTGACTCGAGCAGACGATGATTGCGTAGAAATGAATGCTCCTCGTACATATTAGACGTAACCGATGTGGTGCTTATCATTCTCAGCCATCGTTGCAAGCAGTGATCCCTTGAAAACAAAACAAAATCGCTTAATCATCAGGTTCAGTAAAAATTTTATCATTCGGGATTAGGATCTTTAAGGGCAAAAGGATACAAAAAATTCAGGGCTCCTAATTACACAAAAATTCTGAAGATCGCATTTTCAGAAAAGTTATTTTCAACTGGAAGGCGGTGTAATACTATCCTCCTCCTTGATCTAGGTAAATGACACTTTGACTCTTGACTCCTTGACTCTTTGACTCTTTGACTTTGATTAAATATTGCATTCAATTATAAATGATTTTTTAATGATTATTTTAAAAAATTCAACTTTATACCTGATTCCGATGCAGATAAAGATTTGAAATCGTTCATCTTTTCCTATCGACTCTGACGCCTGATTGATTAGTGATACGACATGACAGAAAGACTGCAGATTGTCTCTTACATCACTCGCTAGATCGTAATGTTCTCTATCGAGGGCCGGCTCCAAGCATTGAAGCACTCGCTCTATAGTGATATTAAAAAAGATACTAGGCGTTTCATCAAAGGAAGATTTGTCAACGGACTGTTCATCATGGACTATTCTTATAACTGACAATTCTTATAACCCCTAACCATAACCCTACGCTTCACAATAACCCTAACTGTAACCCTGAACCTAACCCTAAACCTAACCCTAAACCGGACGAATCGCCCTTTGACGAAACGTCCGCATACCTTTAAAAAACTTTTAAAATGATTCAAGTTATAACTTTATTAATGTATTTGTCTATAGTTTATTATTTATGTTTATCAACTAACTTATATCAAAATTAGATACAAATACAATACGCTTATTTTATTTCATTTATTATATAATAACTTATATAATACGACATATGTAAATACACATATCTATACGACAATTTTAGCTATATATATATCAATTTAAGACCTATTGTACCCTATGCATTAATGTTATAAGATTTAATAATAACAAAAATACTCTACTTTACCTATGATCTGTAAGATTACACACAATTTTACGCAAACAATACGAGATTATTTTGCAAAGGTTGCAAACACGCATTATACAAATATTTTCAAGTAATATCAATTGTTACGAATATATCTAGTAGTAGTAGTTGTATTTGCAAATTTAAATATCTACAATATTTCACATACTAGAAGCTTTATACAATTTCATATTTATTTTAGAAACAAAGTAAGAAACGAACCTAGAAAGTCCCAGATAAAGAAACGACCACGAAACAGTCGCGCTGACTTGAAGCCGTACTGAAAGACATGCTCCATGCAGTAAACCAGTCCATATTCACCGCACAACAAGCCTGTTACACTGCCTCTCTGTAAAAACAACACATTAAATAAAAATACGTTTTTAACAATTTTACAATATTCCAAAATATATAATAGTTCAAACAAGTATTGCAAGTATAAATTCAGTTGACAGAATGTAAATGATTAAAAAGTGTCTTGAAAAACTGTTGCAAAAGTTGCCAGCATTGCATGCAGCCGATGCACCGCCACCGCTGCACCGCCAAAGCAAGGCGTTGCTTTAAAAAAGAGGTGAACCTTGGATCTCCGGAGATCCTAGAATTTACAATTAGACTTTTAATGAAGTTTTTGCTTCTGCACTTGATAATTCATTTATACTCATATATAATATATGTTTAAATTTACAACTTTGTACAAGTATAAAGAACATATGAAGAGGAAAATGACATTAAAAATAAATGTAATTGTTTAATTATAAATAGGCAAAAACCATTTATTTATTTCATTTATTCAAAATTAACTAAAGACTGTCGAGTAATTTAATACGATGAACAAAGCAGCTAAACGTTTAAATTTAAATCTAAATTTTTAAAATACAGTAAATAAATTCAAGGCACTACCTCTTTGTCTAGTTTACACTTTTCTAAATGTTTCAAAAGATTTATAACAGCGTCCCTCAATTGTTCTTCAATGTCAGAAACCATCAAACCTGAAAGAAACCATTAAAATATTCGGCAACATATCGAAACGTTGCTATTTATGTAATATTTATCTTGATATATAACTAATACTAGAGTGGACTGCATTACTAAATAAAAGCAATGATGAATAAATACACAGATATAGAAATAGATATAAACAGAGAGAGAGAAAGAGAAAGAGAGAGAGAGAGAGACAGAGAGAGAGAAAAAGAGAGAGAGAAAGAGAGAGAGAGAGTGAGAGAGAGAGAGAGAGAGAGAGAGAGAGAGTGAGACTACTAACGAGGTTCACTTGTCCTCCTGGTTGCGCTGGGAGAACGACATCTCGGTGGCGTTCTACATCTTTCCAGCAATTCTGTAAACACAACGAATCAATGATATCAGCAAAAATATCATTAAAAGAAATCTATGCAATAAATAATACTAGCCACATATTTAATTTTAAAAAAAAATTCACACTATCTTAACATGATTTAACAATCTTTACATGATTAGACAAGCATTAAATCATCTTAAAAAGAACAACTTTCAAAATTGTATATATAAAAAGCGGAGAAATATTTCTACCGTTAGCATCAATGGTAGGTGGAACAAGTTCTGCCACTAGCAGTCGCTCCAGGGCTCCATCGTCCGCGCCCTTGCCCAGCCAGCGCCCACAGGGGAAGCGATAGGTGTGCCCCGTCATCTCATTGCGTACAAGGACATGCTCCACCATCCACTTAGGTGATATGCCGGCATTGTCATGCCCCACTCTCATAGTGGTCAACACACCCAGATTCTTATTCTACACAATTTTATAAGCAATTTAAAAAAGCGTGTCTAAAAGTAAAATTCCAAATTCTTTTAATTTTTAATGTTTGTCAACCGAATTTTTATTTGCAATACTTGTTGAAGCAATTAAATTTCTATACATTAACATTTATATTATTGCTTTTATTATGTCAGTACATTTTGGAAAAATTCTAAAATTTATTTTAAGGAAGATATCGCAAAAAGCATTAAGTTGTAAAAACTATCGCAGTTACTAGATCAAGTCTGTTTACAATGATGTTATAATATTAAAAAACATCTAGTTTGATTTAATAACAATTACACAATAACAACTACTCTTTAATAGCAATTTGCTTCTTATTCAGAAATGACACATGGCTTCCTAAAGCTATTCATTTGATTTTTTATCAATTTTCTAGTTTTCATATAAAAATATATATTCAACTTAAGTACCCCGACAAAATAGCCCCAAATACATCAAGAAGACAAAACGACCCCATCAATTCGTTTAATAACCATAACCCTAGCTAACCCTAAACTTAGCCCTAACCCAAACATTAACGCTACCTTAATTTTAACCCAAACCCAAATCCCAACCCTAAGAATTAGTAAGTGAAGCCGTTTTGTCAAGATCGTTTTGTCAGGGCCATTTTGACCAGTCACTTTCACTATGTCAATATGAAATATAACATTTTTCACACGTATTTCACGGTATGACTAATATCTCTAGTACATGTATTTATATCACCTACCTGTATACTGAGATCCAATGTGTGTTTAGACAGAAATATTTGCTTCGTTTCACACAATTGACCAGCCAGACTGACCCAACAATTAGCAGTAGTAGTGCTACCGCTTAACTTCATTCGCGGAAATATCATTATACGATATGTCACCACTGTGAGGCAAAATATAACGTAACGTTAACTTAACGTATCATTAAAGTAACATAACGTAACATTACATAAGTTTTTTGGAAACTGAATCATTTAAGAATGTGACGTTCTCGCAAAATATTGCATCAACTATATAGCAAGTTATCTATCATTCGTAAGCAATAGATTATTATTATTCATAATAGATTATGAAAAATAAAAAAAATAAGCAGGAAATATTACATTTATATATTAATTACATAATTACAGTCTTTCACTATTAATATAATTAAAGCTTGATATTTCTCTAACTTGCTGCACTCTTTTGTAAAACGCTTAAATTAACGGCTACATATGAGAAGTCATTCATATAATACGGTAATCCATGACGTTAAACTTAACCTTAATATCACCCGTATTTATTCTAAAATCTCCATAAATACATAAATAGCATTTACTTGTAGCGGTGAATGTATTAGTAAAGCAGAAGTAGTCGACAGCATTGAGAGAAAGAAGATGATAGAGGAACTGTTCTCTCTCTTCTTCGCATCGCAAAAAAGCGTAACGCTTGTAAATTTTCCTAAAACAATTCAAATCACGATTTTTAATCAACTAGTTAAATATAAAAAAGACTGAAATTTATACATAAACATTTATTTCTATATAAAAAGATGATTAACAATAATAGAAATAGAGAGATAGGTGATAGGTATTATAATATTGTGAACTGCGTATGCAGAAAACTAGTGAAGAGTGAATGTTTGACTCATAAAGGAACTAAATAAATGCTTCGACTTTGAGATTATCAGTTAAAACATATAAAGCTAGAACTGGTAAATGACCCTAATGGGAAATTGTAGTACCAATAATTATATTTGGAGCGATTCATATCATTTTTATTCTTTCATATTCATTCCTATTATATAAAATTGATTCCTATTCCCTTCAATAGATTAATATTCAATGAAAAAAATCACTTCAAATATTTTATATACTTCAAACAATGCAAGACACGAAATAAATTGCTGCATCGTCACTTGCCTAAGTAAATCCGAGTTAGATAAAAGTTCCTTGAGATGTTTAGACAGCAGTTTTTTCTCGAGTGAGAGTCTAACAAATGCTCTAGCGTAGCCAACGTCAGTCTTGATATCTGACATTCTACGTACACTTCTAGAAGATAGAACAAACTGGTAGAAATATATATACACAATAACGGATGCAAATAGATCTATAATAAATTGACAAAGATAGATATATACAATAAACGAATATAAATAGATACACAATAAACTGATAGAAATATAGAAAGATAATAAACAGATATAAATATAGATAGATAATAAACTGATATAAATATAGATAGATAATAAACTGATAGAAATATAGATAGATAATGAACTGATAGAAATAGATACTCAATAGACAAATGTAAATAGAAATGTAATAAATGATATAAATAGATATACAATAAACGGATACAAATAGATATACAATAAATGATATAAATAGATATACAATAAACGGATACAAATAGATATAAAATAAAATAGATATACAAATAGATACACAGTAGCGGAAAATGATTAGATATAGAATAAATGGAATTACAATTTCATTAAATATACAGTAAATATCTTATGTCCAGTGGTGACTAAAGAGCAATAAAGATATATTTATATATATATACAACTTGAACCACTAGGATATACCAAAGTTCTAATAACTAAATAAATGTTTACCCTATGTCAGCCAGCACAGACACAGGCAGAGGGTCTAGTACAGGGAGCTCAGGCACTCTGGTTGGTTTACGTCTGTGATGTCTCAAAGGCCAAGTGTGGGTACCGTTCACACAGTCAGCATCTGAACTACCCTCCATTGACTCTCCTAAAATGATTTAAAGCATACAATGTCCTCAAATCTGACAAAGTACACTTTTTTGCTCAATTTTTCAGTTCTATTTCAAAATAGATTCTGAATCAAGAAAGTGATGTAACGTGTTGTATCAAAATATGCGTAATATACAACTGTAACGTATTATAACATTTTTATTCAGTTGTAAGACACTTACCCTTCGTATGATGTATCTCATCTCGTTTTCTATTCTCTTTATTCATTTCTTCAGCTGTCTCAAAGCTGAGTATATGATACCATAAAGCTGAACCACGCTACAAGTAAAGCGACAATGAAAAATTATAATCTCAATAATATATTATTATCTATCGCGTAAAACCACACATCTGGAAAAGTATAAAGTTTCTAAGATTAATTTCTTGTTACAGGCACTAATTTTCTGAATGATATTTGTGAATGCGGTAAAAGAAATCAGAATCAGTACGAGGTTATTTGTTTGAAAAAAATCCTCAAAAAAGACTGCTGATATGCTGCAGAAAAGCGCAGAAAGCAATAGAGATCCATTTTATCTACTATTTAATATAATATAATATACACATAAATCATAACATAATAATATAACAATACGACATAATATCAACATAAATAAATCTAATATAATATATACACTAAGAAAAAGACTATATAAGACTAATATAAAACATATATAAAATATACAGTAATACAATATATTTAACCTATGTAATACATGCAAACTAAATGTCACCTGTTTCTGTTGCAGTCCATGATTCCAAATACGATCCAACAAGTCACAGAGACTGGCAATCAACATATTCTCTTCCACCCCCACCACCGTCACCTCCCCGTGACCTAAATCTACGGCTTCTTGACCCATTTTCTGCAGTAACATTCGCTTTGTCTGCGATGTAGCAAAAACATAAAGGATTCTAATTAAACAAACGTAACATTTTAAAAGTTTCTGTACATAAGCCTTATTATGTTTCGAGTCCAGCAACTTTAGACTGGATCATTTTTTTCATATAAATTATTGAGATGCTTCAGATGCCTTTCAAATGTTAGGACTTGCAATAGGGTTAAAGTTGGGTTCAGCAAAAATTTTAATTTGCAATACTTGTTTAAACAATTCTTATTTGAAATAAAATTAAAGATTGAACTCGATAAAGACAGAATCTTGTTATAAACATTTAACAAAATTATAAGGAGTTACCTTAACTTTGCACTCTTTCAGTAATGTTTCCATAAACTTTAGATTTGTTGTGACCATCGTTTTAGGATTCATGACCATGGTCTGAGTGGGTTGTCTTAATGGAATCTTGGAACGAGTGGCCTCCAAGTAGATCTAAAATATATATATATACATGTACATATTTTATATTATATACTTTATATACGTATTTATATAATATATATGTATATACTGTACTTGTACTTTCTCATATATAATCATAGTTTTTATTGAAAATATAAATACATTTACAAAGCAATTCACAAAGGCTGAAGTACGACATATTAAATATTTAACAAAGCTGATAGACAACAGATATATCATGGGTTCCGATTCACAAATACAATTTATAAAGAATCGACACTTATTTAAAAGTTTCTCTAAAGGATAAATCTGAATTGCAATCTATAAACAATCTAGAGTCCAAGAAAAGACATAGCTTAGGAAATATTTAGAGGTTAACAAAGAGAGGTGTAATATTTAAATGGATAATAAAAGATCAGAAAGCAAAAATAAATAAATAAAATGGTATGGTATTATTACTCAATGAATAATACAATATATAAGAGTAAACAAAACAAATAGGCAATCATGAAATCAACTAAAAGCTAAAATTATAAAATTTAAATTTCAAGAAAGATCTTCAAATATAGATTAAAATTTATATCAAAAATAAAACCGAATTATGAAAATACTACTATAGATACATTTATTTCATTTATTTCAATAAAATAAATGTTATTTTTAATTACAAGTAATTTAAATTTTTAATAAAAAAACTTCAATATAAATTTGTCAAAAAGCATTTCAATTCAATCCTTATCCATTGTGCATCTGAGAACAAATTAACATCATCTTTCTACAACTAAACGGACATTAAATTGACTGACAATAATTATAATCATAACCCTACATCTCTCATCTTAAACGACTGATCCACTGATCGTCCCGGAATGCTGTACCTCTTACCAAACTCAACCACTCTCTTTGATCTAACAGCAGATTTAAATAAAAATAATAACACGACATAAAGCTAATAACTGAAGCAAGCGCAGCTTATGTAAAAAGAACATTATATAGAGGAAAGAGGCTGGGTATGATAAATAGAAAGCATTATATTGGATTATAACATGGAAATATAAAAAGTTCTATTTCTAGGCTATTAAAAACCTGTTCATCTAATTTCTTAACAGTAGTTCTATGAAGAGGCTTAGATTTCAATATTAAAATTCCCCTTTTTAATCTAACAATGCGGATAGATGCAATACAAAATCAAAACAATTTGTACAATGAAATCGATTTATATTAAATTTTATTAACACAAGAAATTTT
>JAQIXG010003219.1:0-15467 GCA_034700105.1 Oconnorella tubifera
CTAAAAACTAAACGAAAGAACTAAACAAATATCTATTATTCATTTGTATTAATCAGATTCTGACACCAGTGCCGTTGCACCAGTGCCGAAGTTCAGATTCTTTTGCCCCGGTCATCTCCATCGCGACGATCGTAACCAGGGCAATTTCTCGCATAATGCCCAAACTGATGACATTTGAAGCATTTCTTCGTTTCCCTGCTTTGTGCGATTGCCCATCTTCGATTGTCCTTGGCCGCTTTCCCCAACAGGTTGCTCAAAGCTCTTTGACTGATGGTGACTCCAGAACATTCTTTTATCTCAGAATCCGTTTGTTTCTCGACGCTGAGATCTGATGCATTCAGCGATATCTTTTCCAACTGTGATATTCTTTCCATCGTCTTGGTGAGAGTGTCATCTATTGAACGTACAATGTCAAGAATACGGACATCTTGAACTAACCTTTCTCTCGACTTCGACGACTCTGGCGGTGATGATGATTTGGCTGCGCGATCCTTCCTCTCAAACCTGCTGTATTGAGCTTCCCTGTGTTTTTTTCCAGTAATGTTTTTACTATTCGCTTCGAACACCAGCGCCATCCTGTAGGCGTCATCCAAATTTAGAGGTTGATAATCTCTAATATGTATTTCTAGATCATCGTCACCAAGGCTGAAAGAAAGGAATCCACTGCAATAATCTCTCCTTGTTCTGTCCGCTTTCCAGGATATGTCAACCGCATCAGCCTGACAACATCTTCATACAACTCTTGAATGGATTCATTCTTCTTCCGACGTCTTGTCCTCAACTGACTTCTATACATTGGTCCTTGACCCTCTACACCAAATCTCTGTCTGGGTTTGAATTCTAGTTGTTCCACTGTTGTACAATCTTCTCCTCCGCTGATCAGAATCTGCGCAGCATTTCCTGTGAGGCTCATACGTAGATGCTCAAGCTTGTCACTCTCTGACCAACCATTGTAAATTGCACACTCCTTGAATGTCATAAGGAACACGTCCAACGGTCCTTTTCCGTCGTACTTCTCTGGTATCAGCCATCGACTATGGTGAACTCTGGATAGCGTACGATCTGCACAACTGTCTGATTCCACCACTGATGTTGAATCATCCCACGGGGTCTTCTTATCTCCTGGCTGAACATATTGCGTCTTGTCAATACTAGGAGTTCCTGCACCAGAATTTCTAACCACTGTGTTAGTTTTGCTTCGTCCCCGCTCGTACTGAGACTTTTGCTGGTTGTTGAACTCTTCAAAGACTGCGACATAATACGCTGCTATTGTGTTTCGTAGCTTCCTGTCACGAACTACCGCTTCCAAGACCGGATCATTCAGAGCATCGATGAACGCCTCCATGACCACTGTCTCTTCTCTTCTTGAAAGTCCATCTGGATATGCCATCTCTCCCATCCGTCTGATGTCTCGATGCAAGGTCTCCAGTGTCTCTCCTCGTGCTCGCCTACGTCTGATCATCTGCTGGTAGTACTTGTCTGCTCTCCTCTCTTCGCGTCCACGAGATCTGTGTTGCTTGACATCGGTCTTCTGCACTGAGTGTTGACGTCTTCTTTTGTCGTCCCGCTCCATCTGAGTGCCACTATCTTCTCTTGAAGAACGTCTGCTTCTTCTCCCCTCCTGTGCTGAACGTCACCATGTTGTTGACATCGTCTGCTGCCGTCGTCATCCAGATCGTCTGAACTGTACTCGTCTCGTCCACGACTGTCCACTTCACGCCATCGATCTGCTCTGTCAACCGAAAGAGGCACCTCCACCACCATGCTGCTGTTGCGAGTGGTCGACCGTCTGTCTCTCTTTCGTCTGATCTCTTCATGAAGTTTCTCTATGCGACGAAACACTTCACTTACACCATCTGAGTCTTCAGGCTGTGAGTCTTCACCCTGAACATCTGGATCACTGAAAATAAACTCGTCTAGTCCCTGTCTCAAATCGTCGTCGTCACGTCGGAAACTTACCTTGGTCTTAGTCTCTGCTAGTCGACCATTGTTAGTTCCAACATAAACTTGTGATCTGCTTGTCCTTGACTTCGACACCCCAGCGAACTGAGATTGCTCATCGTCACCATCCCAGTTGCTCCTCTTCTCGCTCCTTCGTCGAGAACCATGTGTCGTACCACTGAAATCTGATGGCTTCAAGAGATGTGCCGATCCACTCTCCATGCGAAATGTTACTTCTGCAGACAGTGTAGCATTGACATAATGATCTGACCCATCTTTACCATCTTCAGACTCCCAGTTTGAGATATCGCCATCTTTCACTGCTCTTCGTCTGCCTGCTCCAAGATCTCCCTGAACAGGTCTCGTCTGCTCTTCTGGTCTTCCAGTCACATCATCTCCTTGCCAGATCCCACTTCTGACACCAATGTTGCGCTCGAGCGGTTCGTTTCCAGCGTATGTGGGAACAAGACCGGGATCCAGGCTAACATCATCGCGCCCGGCGGATGATGACCGATCCCTGGGGAGGATCGTGGGGATGGACCCTGGAAGATTCGCTGCCGTATCGGACTCCACGTCACTCATCTCTGAATCTCACGAAGATATCTGACGTATAGCAACTAAAAACTAAACGAAAGAACTAAACAAATATCTATTATTCATTTGTATTAATCAGATTCTGACACCAGTGCCGTTGCACCAGTGCCGAAGTTCAGATTCTTTTGCCCCGGTCATCTCCATCGCGACGATCGTAACCAGGGCAATTTCTCGCGTAATGCCCAAACTGATGACATTTGAAGCATTTCTTCATTTCCCTGCTTTGTGCGATTGCCCATCTTCGATTGTCCTCGGCCGCTTTCCCCAACAGGTTGCCCAAAGCTCTTTGACTGATGGTGACTCCAGAATATTCTTTTATCTCAGAATCCGATCGTTTCTCGACGCTGAATTCTTTCAAAACATATATAAAGATTAATTTGTGTAATATCAAATCAATATTTAAAACGTAAATACTCATATAAAACTTTGACACTTGCCTAATACTGTCTGATTTTTCTGATGAAACGTATAACTTCACTTTATGCTTCACTTATTAGCAATTTACAACGCATAAAATCGCGATAAAATATAAATTTTTAAACGAATTTTAATAAAATAAATGTATTTGCAAGTATTTCTTCAGCGTTCGATCTCCCTCGTGCCCAAACGTGAAGTGTCCGTATAGCCCTTAGCCTGCACCGAATTCGACATAATTTCTAACTTGCTGTCGAAATGTATTTTTACCCAATGCACTGCATTTGACTACATTTCTAAAGTGCTAACAATTAAGGCCTACACTACTTTTTACAAAAATACTTGTTACGTAAAACCGTAATATTATTCAATTTTTTTATTTTAATTATTATTTTTAATTATTTAACATTTTCTTTTTTTCTTAACTTTATTTATTTATTATAAATTTATTTTATTCATTTATTTTAATTTTTTTAAAAATTTCAGTAGTAGACGAGATCCCCAGTAGGCGAGATCCCCAGTAGGCGAGATTCCCAGTAGGCGAGATCCCCAGTGGGCGAGATTCCCAGTAGGCGAGATCCCAGTAGGCGAGTTATCCAGTAGGCGAGATCCCTGTAGGCAAGTTACCCAGTAGGCGAGTTGACTTGACCCCCTATTTTGTCAGATTTTCACGCATGATATACTTAGTGACAAGTAACTAGTCTGCCAGATAATTGCTCACAATTTTTTTATTATGGGTCCGGCCGGGCCCTCCACACCCGGGCCCCGCAGCATTTCTGTAGCTGCTACCACGGTAGTTACGCTACTGAAACCCTACATAAACCATTAAATATTAAATTCTAAAGCATTGAAACATCTGTAACATAAACTCGTGTTAAAATAAGAACATGAATACGATTGAATTAAGCAATCTTTATCTTCTATTACTTCCAATTTTAAAAATGTAAAAGTCGATAGTATGTTATAAACAAATAGATGCTAATATTTTCTTTTAAAATACTTTATTGCTGTATTTCAGATGTCAGAAACTACAGTACTAGTAAAACAAATAAATACTGGCAATATAACAAAAAATAATAATTTAATTTTGACCTGTTAAAAGATAATATTAGAATTTCAATAATTACTTAAATGCGAATTTTATATACGCCTTTGATTTCACATGCTTATATTTATTTTACGTTATACATATTAGCACTTACATTCAGAGGCGGACTTTAGCCTTAGCAGACTAGGCAACTGACCAGGGCCCGGTGCTACAATACGATTTGGGGGGGCCGGAAATATTAGCAATTTGATTTGTGTTTGTATCATTTTCAGCTCCATCTGAAAATTAAAGAAACTGAACATTTGACTTCACTGTAACCAGAGACAAGATCTTTATTCATTCTATCACCCGATATAGAGGTCATTGATCAACGATTAGAGGTCATTGACCCGTGAGTTTATTGACCTGCTATAGAGATCATTGACCCGATATTGAGGCCATTGACCCGCTACAGAGGTCATTGACCCGGTATAGACGTCATTGACCCGTTTTAGAGGTCATTCATGACCTCCACAGGTTGTCAATTACCTCCATAGACAATGGAGATCAATAACATTGTAGCGGGTCAATAACCTCTATAGAGGGTCAATGACATCTATAGCGGGTTAATTACCTTTGTAGCGGGTCAATGACCTCTAAACCAAGTCAATGACCTTAATAGAGGGTTAATGACATTTGTAGCGGTTCAATGACCTCTATGGAGGGTCATTGACTTTTGAGATGGTCAATAACCTCTTTAGCGGGTCAATGACTCTATTGCGGGTCAATGATAGAGGGTCAGTGATTTCAAATTTTCTATAGCGGGTCAATAAACTCTGTAGCGAGTCAATGACCTCTACAGCGGGTCAGTGACCTATATAACGGGTCAATGTCCTCTATAGAGGGTCAGTGACCTCTGTAGCGGGTCAATGACCTCTGTATCGGATCATGGACCCGCTATAGAGGTCATTGACCGGCTACATAGGTCATTTACCATCTTCAAAGGTCAATTACCCTCCATAGAGTTCACTGAACCGCTATAGAGGTCAATGATCCGCAAGAGAGGTCATTGACCCGCTATAGAGATCATTGACCCTCTATAGGTAATTGACAATCTATGGAGGTCATTAACCCGCAACAGAAGTCATTTACCCTCTATAGAGGTAATTGACTCGCTATAGATTTCATTGACCCTCTATAGAGATCAGTGACCCGCTGCAGAGGCCATTGACCCGATTCAGAGGTCATTAACCCGCTATAGAGATCATTTAACAGCTACAGAGGTTATTGACCATCTTAAAAGGTCATTGACCCTCCATAGAGGTCAATAACACGCTACAGAGGTCATTGACCCTCTATAGAGGTCATTGACCCGCTGCAGAGGTTATTAACTCGATATAGATATCATTGACCCTCTATAGAGGTTATCGACCCTCCAAGGAGGTCACTGAACTCTCTAAGGAGGTAATTGACCCGTTATAGAAGTCACTGACCCGCTACAAAGATTACTGACCCGCTACAGAGGTCATTGACCCGCTATTGAGGTAATTGACCCACTACAGAGGTCATTGACTCGCTACAGAGGTCATTGACCATTTATAGAGGTCGTGGACCACTTGTGGAGGTCATTGACCGGCTACAGAAGTTATTGACCAACTATAGAGGTCATTGACCCGCTAAAGAGGTCATTGACCCACTATAGATGTCATTGATCCGCTATAGAGGTCATTGAGCCGCTATGGAGGTCATTGACCCGTACAGAGATCATTGAGTCGCCACAGAGGTCATGAGGTGCTTTGAAATAAGGCTCTAACTTTTTTTACCACTGAGCAACTCAATTGGCGAACGTTCATTTTGAGCTTTAAAATGGGTAAAATGCCATACATAGATAGAAGTTCTCTAGGTGGTCAACAAAAATTGAGCAGTTTATCAATAATATACATTGAACAAACAATACTCGAAGACATAAATTACGATTATAATTATTAACGAATTTTGTGAAAGTAAAATTAACAAAAAACTTTAATACGAATGAGTAGGCCTATATTGTATTAGTAATATCATACGTCTATAAATATAATGTCTTATTACAAACGATTAATACTTTTTATTTTTTCTAATGTTATATTTTAACTTACAGTTTAAATGCTGGGAATTTTGTATAATCCAAAAAAATTGTATAATCAAAAGTTTATTTATTTACTGTGATTATTGTTCAAGTGAAAGACGAAAAAATTCAATGAAAAAATTCCACGAAAGAAATAAAATTCTATTATAATATGATCGGCCAACTGATGGATGTTGCGTTTTATTATATGTGAGATGAAAAGGAGTTGATCTGCGTGAGATTGGCGTGTCGTAAAAAGTAAACGATGATAAACTAAAAGATGGATGAAGATTACCTTTATTATTATCAACGCCTTCTGCTTCTCATAATGCGTCTATTTATATCGCTTTGTGCTTTCATTTAGAGATTAGAAAAAAACCTCTCTCTGTTAATCTATTTATATAAACTATTAAATGAACTATTTTTAAATTAAGTAGGTTTTATGCGATACGAATTGAAATAACTCAATTTGCCTATTATATTTCGGGTATATTTTTAACAGTTCTGTTATAATAAATAAATATAAATATAAATATGTTATATAAATGCAATATCAGAAATATATCAAAAATAGTTTGACTAACATCGTTATTTTAAGTTAAATTTTAATTTCTATAATAACGTATCCTGAAACAAATGTACTTCTTAATCACTTATTAATTTTGGACGTTAATTTTTCCAGCGAAATCAATTTGTGCTATAATCAAATTACAAAATATCTAAAACAGTACGTTATATAAATACAGTCCTCGAATTATTTTTTTCATCAATCTTACGCATCAAAATAATTAATCATTTTTTTGCAATCCGCATTTATTCATTAAATCCATTCACGCCATATTTGAAATCCTCGAAACGTGCCCGGATATGAAAAGTCTAGTGGCTTGTTTATCTGGACAGTGGAATCAGTGATTTGAGTCGAAGTGGCTCGAGTAGAAAGTCTTGTCCCTTGCGCGCTAAGTTCGGACGATTGAAATCTTTCTGACTACATTTAATTAATTAAATATGTTGATCACGCGGTTGTCACGAGACTCAATCAGTCTCTTTCCAGAAGTTGCTGTGTATCGTTTAAGCGTATTCCAATAAATAACATAGTCAAGACGAACAAATAGCTCTATTCAATAGTTCGATTTCGAGTGATTTTGTCTCAAACTTTAGTTTTAGTTTCTGAAGTTTTGTAAAGAAAAGAAAATTTTGTGTGGCTTAAAGTAAAAGCATGAATAAACGATATATTTAAACGGTTCTAGGGCAAAATGGTACAGGACAAAATGGTACGGACAAAATGGTACAGGACAAAATGGTACGGACAAAATACAGTACAAAATACAAGACATTTTCAATATTTTTTATTTTTGCAACATTTTATTGCTATTATTATTACCTAACCCTAACCCTTAAACCTAACCCTAAAATCTTAAACCTAACCCTAACCGTAATACTTTTTTTATCCGTACCATTTTGTCCTGTACCATTTTGTCCGGCCACCATTTAAACTGTTCATGATTTGCATTTTGCAACATATAATATTCTGTGATACTAATTTACGGTTCCGGAATAACTTCAATACTTTTTATATTCACAATAAACAAACTATCATAGATATAATTTTATGCAAAATTACTTTACCGTTTAATTATTGCATATAATATTATCTACTCGTACAGGTCTTTTTTTAGCAACATTAGTCATTTTACTGATTGATTTTACATTATAGAGCTTTTATTAAAACAGTATTATAAAGTTCTGATGCATTGTTTGCAGGAGATTTCCATTATCGTATTATATTACCACGGTGCATTAGAAAGTATTATTGAGCCTACATGGTAATATTTTAAAAATAAATTGTTGTCTATTTTTTAAATGAACGTTGTTTAATTTTTAAAAAAATGTCTGTAACAAAAGATTGAAGTGAAAATGGGAAATGAGTATACGATAGTCAATCCGCAAAGATTTAATGTGACGCATATTTATAGGCTAATAAACATAATATAATTTATTTTCTGTCGCTTTGACTCAAATCACTGATTCTTATGTCGCGATTGTTGAGACAATGTATAATCTACAATTTCGCTCGTCAACATCTTTAAATAAGCTGTTCAATAATGCATAATGTTCATCTCACGAACTAATTAGAAGTATCATTTGCTTCGTGTGTAATTTGAGATTGACCTTTTCTTTCCTGAGAACGGTCAGTCAGTAGAGATAATTATCAAAGAAAAAGTAATGCAAATTTTTAAAATAAATTTCGTCATTGAGGAAAACAAACAAGTTTAGACAATTTATTTTATTTGTCGGGCAAGTACTGTCATTGACTCGGTGATATTTAAATATTTATAATTAAACACTTGCAACGAAATAAAAAATTACATTTTAAAATAATTAAACTTCTTTAAATTAACCCGCACCATATCACAGTTTATAATTACTCACAATACCGACTTCTTTCTTCTCTTAGTCCTAAATCTTCATTCTGAATAAAAACAGAGTTTAACTTCAAATTAAATTCATTGCACTTACTATCAATTTAAAATCACAATTTTAATAACGCAATTAAGTAATGCAAACTTAACAGGTATCTTAAATTATCTTTTCGAAAAGTAAAACCGAACCTGTTTATGACCAGTTATTTCATTTCTTGCAAAAAGCACAGACAATTTTATTCCATTATCGCATCAGGGCCCGACTTGTAAGTGCGTGATCGATCGATCCGAATGTCCCGCCGGCGAAGTAACTCTTTATACTAAAACGGCATCGAAATATTATATGCTCAAGTTGTTGTCAAATTATTGTATTTTAACTCAATAAACAGAATATTAACGGAATATTTTCATCCGAAATGAATATTTGATAAACTGTCCGTTATGAAGTAAATTACAATCACAAATTCTCTTTATTTATCATTAGCCAATTGTTATGTTCGTTGAGATGAACATGAAGATTTACATTAAACGTCAATTTTATATCAAACTAATAGAATATAATCACGATTAGAGGCAGTGTGTTAATAATGCGACATTCTAATGCAATATTATGCTAACAATGAGAAATATATACAAAAAAAAATAACAATTAACAAATATTAATGACAGTACAAAAACAGTTAAAGACAGTTTCAACAATATAGAGTAAGTTAATAGTTTGAACAAGAAAAATTAAGAAAAGTTAAAATAAAGAAAAATTTTGGTGACAAATAAAGAAAAATTTGGGTTACAAACATTAAACATTCAAAATAAAACAAATAATTATAAAAACAACAATGTAATGTAATACACATTCTTCGCATAACCATAAGAAATAAAACAATTGAAAAAAAAACAGTACAAATAAAACTAAATACACTCGTTCAATTGGCTTCGAAGTCCGTTTATCAGAAGAATCTCATGATGAATTCACGCTAGACCAAGTCGTGTATCTTACGATAAGTCACCCGCTTCACTTGAACTGCAACTATCATTTAAGGCAATGTTGCAAGGACCAAGGTTGTTCACGCCCAATGCACTTCGCTAGTCATGCGAATTGCGACACATAGATTACAGGACTGGACGCATTTATAGACCGGGAAGTCGGACGCTCTTTTTATATTCCTACAGACAATCACGATATAACTAAATCTAATAAGAGTGGTGAAGCCAAGAATTGACTAAAGGGGGGAGGGATGTGCCCTGAAAAAGTTTAGTAATGACCTTTTTAGGTTATCATTCACTTTTTGTAAAACCCCCACATCCCTCGCTTTGACTACGCCACTGTGTAATAGGATATATATTTATGAATAATGCATCAAAGGAATAAGATATATTTGATGACAATAATGTATATATATACAAGTATTATATTTGACACTTGACCATTATTACCATCAAATGTGACAATTCTGACATAATTTTTATAATTTTTGTTGTAAGGCTAAATACTTAATGAGTATTTTAAACAAAATTCTATAGCAGAGATGATTAAAATTATAGCAATCATTTCAATTTTTAAGATGATTATTGTTTTTTTTAAAAAAAACGTTACATAGATGTTGCATGTTGGCGATAACTTCAATTTTTTCGATGCAGTCTTTTCACGGCTATGCAATATGTAGATCGGACCAGTCAGCGAGCATGTCAGACTCATTAGCGTAACTGTTGCGGACGATCTGTTCCAGATACTCTTTTATACATCGTCTTGATATTTGTTTACAATAATAAACAAAACGATATAGACTACGTTTATAATATTTCTGAAAATATAAATTCAACAGCTTTGTTAACATAATAACAAAGCCGTCGTATTTTCAAAGCGGTTAGCGATTGAAACACACTATGTTCTTCATAAAGAAATAAAAACGTTTAGCATTATCAAGGTTCTAACACATTTTTCATGAAAATTTGCACGTTACAAGACGTACATCGCGTTTTCACGCTTTGCTAGATTGCTTTAGTGCGGTGAACAATATTCTCTTAGTGTCCGTGTTATCATTCAATGTTGCTATTGGTGAATGTGTCGTGTTGCTTTTGACATAGTAATCTAATTACGATTATTAATATCTGGGTACGTACGAGTTTGTTAGAATTTTGGTTTTACACAAGCTACAGAGATTGTATTATATATTTGATATTTGATATTTTTTGATATTTCATATTTTTAGAATTTATTATAGTATTATATATAATACTCTATCATTGTAATGCACTGTAATGCATACTATTATACAATAAATTATACTTTGTGACTTTTTTGGTTAAATTTTGTAACATTTATTACATTTATGTGACAATATTTTATAACATTTTATAAGTATTATAGTTTTTATTGCGTTTGTAAATAAATAAATATAATGAAAGAAATTTAATACAATAGAAGTAATATTATGATCTTATAATTGATTTTGTTTTTGAATAAACAGATAATTATCATCTTTTGTTACTATGAAGAAAGCTAGCTGTGACTCTCTCCTTCCCTCAATTTCGTCACCATCACTTCTGAGTGACAACTAGTTTGCATTCGCTGTATCGCAACTATTTTTTTTCATTGCCCAGAAAACCAATTGCAGAAGAAAATGCGGCGAGAATCTGATCGCCTTGTGCGAATATCTTCAATCATCCGACACTAATCGATATCCACACGCGCATAATATCCAACGAACGTCTCAGTTCTGAGAGCGATATCGATCATGCGGAGTTCTCGAACTGTTCCAGAATGAATGTGATTTATCGAACAGTCGTCTGAGGTCAATACGGATGTCGGATGTATTTTCTTGACTACGTGACTTTCCGTTGATTGTGTACGAGTTTAACAGAGGGTGTATTTTTGAAAGAATATCACGTCCATAAAAGATTTCAGTGGAAATATTATGCGCGATCAATCAGTCAAATTCAGCTTAGCGATCAATCAGTTAGATTCAGCTTAAAAGACTGTGTGATCTTAGTGCAACTTAAAACTGAATTTTATTATACAGCGGCTAAAATCGGAATCTTATTTAACTTACATAAGAATATATTCGATTTACAGTGATCTCCTTTTTCATAATCAATTATTATGATTAAGATGACTGTATTATAAAATATTGATAATAAAATCATTGTATTGTAAAATATTGATAATAAAACTATCTTATTATCTAAGCGTCTTTACATAGTTTACATTTCTAAGTAAATAAACCTGAAATATAATTTTTCTCTTGAAGTAAAATGTCTAAAAACGTAAAGTTTAATGATCCAAAGTTTTCTCAACCACAATTAAGTTTTAACGTCACGTCTACATTTTTTTAAGTTTCGAACGATCGTTAATTTACTTAATAAAAATAGTGCTTAACAATTCAGTAGCAATCAACTGCGCCAAATTGCAATGCGTTTCTTGCTCGTTCAAACGAAATACTTTCGCTTTCTGTAGAGTTACATTTTTTGTCTATTGAGATGCACTTAATACAACTCAAAACTGAATTTTATTATACTTTTTATTCATGATCTACATGTAAATTAATATTTATGATGTATAAATGTCCCTTTTAGTATAAAGTAAACCAAAAAATTAACATAAATTACTCCGTACACAATAATACAATTTTATGCAACTCAGGAAAAGATAAAATTCAACGCTATGCCAATTTTCACTAAACTTTGACTAAATATCTTACGTAAGACTGCATTCGTTCAACTTTTAACGATGCTAATTTGATTGATTGCTTGACTTGTCTGTTCTAGACCACACAGTTTGTCAAATAGTGATTGAGTAGAGTGAAGATTTATGGTAATATAGACCTAGTTAGTAAACGATAGACACACACGGAGCGAAAATATTAATTTAAATAAGTTTCTAAAACTAATTATGTGATTAAAATTTATTCAAATATTGTTTTATTAATATCAACTATTTTAAATGTACAATATTTTATTTAATTGGCTCAATGTATGCCATGTACTTTGTACATTTTACTCAAACTTATTTATATTAAATACAATATTCAACCCACATCTATTATAAAAAAACACTGCGAATCAATATATTGAACGGAAACAAATATTGCTCACAGCTATTTTGAAAAAGTCGATTTTTTATCTTTAAACTATTACTTTTCGAATTAATGATAATATAATAAACCGTCAAAAATGTGCGTTGGAGTTGCATGAAAAATAAAGAGAAAATCAACAAAAGAAAAAATCGAACTGTTTCTCGAAATCATCCATCAAATGTAATTACTTCACAAGGCGTCATTGAATCACCGATCATTGCCAAAAATCTCGAGGCTTATTTCAATGGATTCCATTCAGCTTATTTTATATCTTTCTGGTGACTCTTTCGGGAAGCCCTGGTTCAGCCATAAACTGATCAATTTGGGTATAAAACGTTCGAGTGATTCCAGTTTTCTATCCAACCGTTCAACCAGCAAATGACTGAACATTTCGCGGATCGTTCAGACTATTTACAGGGAACTCGTAAAACAGAAACTACTTTGACATTATAGGGCCGTCGTCAAGTTTCAGGTCATCGCAGAAAGAAAAAGTAAATTTACATTTGAAGCGCATAAGAGGAATTAAAGATGCTTAGTAAACCTTTTACGATAATTTGCAGCTTGATTTAGAGGAATCGTAAATAAGGTTTTTATTTAGGAGATCAGCCATCAGTGACTCTTATGTACTTTATTGAAATATGTTGTTTAAAATCTTACAAACGTTTATTTAAACAGAAAATGATCTCGTTTTAAATGAATTATAATTATTTATAATTAATTAAAATTCATCAAATTTAATACAGCAAAACTGTCAAAAATTCTAAAATAAAAATAGTTACTACTCTCGTAATTAGCGTCTGTATGCGGAACGGAGTTACCGATAAATTCAGTTCGTATTTCATCTAATGCATATTGCATTGTAATGCAGAAATTGTCATAAATAAAAATTCACTTAACGTATATAGTGCTGCTTGCACGGGTTGAGGGTAGACGTAGTGTTATTTAAGACTAGAGTGTTTTCGAGGAAGGTGAACGATACTTCTATTTTTCTTTTGTTTACAAAAGAATCAATTTAACATCGACACGTTGACCAATATTCATCGATCAAACGATCGATTATATTTTGACGTTTAATTTGTTGAGATCTCTCCCCCTTTATGTTGAAACTTGAGTTATTTACAAGATCTTTTCCGATACTCGGAAACAGCTTGAAAAAAGCGAATGAAAGCCCACTGTAAACAAAAAATAATAAATGCTAAATGTATATCTTTAAACGGCTAAAACAATGAAATAATATCTCTAATATAATCCTTAATAAGGATACTATTCATTGTTTTAAAATCCCTAGACGATTTTGTTTCATAGCACTTTAATAATATTTTATAATAATATTATTAAAGTGTCGATTCCAGATATAATTTTGTTTGATTGCCTGCTAAATACACTTTAAAATGTTTACAGGATATGAATCCAAGTCGCGGCGGTCATGATCGATTGAAATCAATTACTCTTGATTCACACAACAACAGATCGTCACAGTACTTTGACGAAAGTATTTTGAATAAAAGTCATAATATAAGATCGAAGTTGCAAGTGCAAAGCTGATATAATTAGTCTTAAAATACTTTAAAAATATATATTTTGCTAATAGTCCAATCAGATTGAAAACAAAAACATCGCACGTGCAACACGAATGCAATCTTTTGACAATAATAATTGTCGCAATTTGGTACGAGTGATTTGTGAATCAGTTTTATTGATTAAATTAAAAAAGTCAATATTAATAGACATAACCGATTATTATTGTCATTTCTTTGAAAGTGTAAATAAAATTACTGAATTAAGTTTTTAATCAAATTCGTTAAAATATGTCACTATACTATATCATCTAATAATACTATGTTTTGTAATAATAAATCTTTCTGAATATATATTTTTAATTCTTTTATTTACTATATCATCTATCTTATATTTTTATATTTTACGATATGCAGATAACTACTACACCAATAAACATGACGTTCGGTCGACAAATTTATGAGAAAAGCAAAATAAAACTATTCGTATATTTGCGATATGAATTACATCGGAGAGGCAATAATAATATGTTCCCGGTTATAAACCGGACGTTGTCGATAGTTAGGTATTTCAAATGTATGAATGATCGACTTGCTTGTTCCGCTGCGTGGCAGAAATAGTCATCAGTAATCGTCAGACGACAATTTAACATTTAGATTAATCGCAGCAGGAGTCACAAATGATGTTGTTGATGCGAATAATGCACTGCCTTTGTTTTAGTGAAAGCGGCCAGTTCAAAATAACCGTAGTGACATTACACGGAAATAGAGTCACAATGAAATATGTCGTCGGCCTTCGCTGATTTCTGGAGTTATGAGTCTAAATTTTTAAATAATAGAGTATAAAATTGTTATTTTAGCAAGAAACAATTGAATAAGTTGGTTATTATTGTTTGTTTAGTCTAAACCTGGAATATAATAAGCGTGCTTAGATTTAATATTTGTGCAACAAAATATTGAAAATTTTGAAAGGTTTCAAAGAAAAAATCTTTCAATGAATATACTGTAAACATTTTCACATTTAATTTAACAGCAGCTTATCTATTTGGTAATAAAATGTGTAACTTTAATACTTTAAGATGATACTGATGACACGCAGCTGTACATTTCCTTTTCTAGCTTTGAAACCTCTCAATATCTTACTCTGCTCTCTTCTATTCTTGACTCTGTATATTCTTGGTTTACTATAAGTCGTCTTTCTGTTAATCCTTCTGAAACTGAATTCTTACTCATTGGCTCTCCTTAACCACGCTCTAAACTTACATCTAAATCTTTATCTTTTTGCAATAATCTCATAACACCTACTGAGAGCTGTCGTAATCTTGGTGTTATCTTTGACAGTGATCTTTCTTTTAAATCTCACATTTCTAATGT